>OY757017.1:100826723-101131338 GCA_963580285.1 Lucinisca nassula
CAAACTATTAGACACCCCGAGGTGTAGTGGATAAATACTTGACCTCTGTGACAGCTTCAACCCAAACAAGGGCAACACACAATACCGCAGGTACCACGCCTATAATGATGCCCCCCCCCCCCAATTTTTTTCCTGAACTATTCTTCAGTGTAATAGCCTTCCATCGTCTGTGGTAGATGCCAAGACAGCAGAGGAGTTCAAAACCCGTTCAGTATAGATTGGGACTCAGAGGCGTTTTAATATTCATCTGCTATTCAGATTATAAATAGTTTTAAGAACTCATTCAGTGACCTTTTTAGCTAAATACTAAATTTAGCAACCCACCCAACTGAGGTAATGGCCAAATATGTTGGGTTTGTTCATTCCAATTAATAGGTTTCGTAAATGTTTGAAGAAAGTCAATATCCTTTGATAGAAAAATCATAGTTAAAATGCCGCAGAGATGCGGGCCCATCCTTTTCTAACTTTAGAAATTATATCAAGTAAATTCCTGAGATTGTTCAAGAAACAACTAGAACGCCGCCTTGTCCCGCTGTTTGTGCCGTGATATTTACCAGTAAAACTGCATAGAACGCGTGCATCGCCTGACTATAAGTCGTCCTCTTGTCGTTGAAATTTCATGGAAAACCTGCCAAACAAAGTTGTTAAACATATTAACAAAACAGGAAACTTGAAAAAAAAAAGGATATAATTTCTTTCCACAATTCTGCCCTTGATCAGACAGTTTAAAAGGAAATCGCCTGTATCTACACTCTGTATATAGGGATTTATTTGATACTACTTTGTTTTTTTTTTCCGGGATTATGATTAATTCCCTCAGCAATGGAAGCGACTTTTGGTTTTTACAACCATATTGAAGACATAATCAGGGATAAATAAATATTTGCTTATTTTGCCATCGGTAAACTCGACGTCAATAAGGACGTCGTATACGTAACGTTACGGGACTTATCTTACTTACGAGTATTTGCATATTTAATCCACTAGTGGATTATCGAATTTATTACATGGCGTTATTACATTCTCAGACGCGACATCATATGATAAAAATGATTACTGACCATCTATTTGAAAGATGATAATTAAACAGCATTACGTTAACGATCCCGAATTTATAAACATTCGCGCGAACCCCACTTTTATAGAGAAAACTGGGGTATACAGGGTTATACGCTAGTTTTGTCTTATTCTTGCACAAAGCAACGAGTGTGTGTCCTCGTTACATGTTTAACCATCTCAATGAGGCAGTTCTAATGAGCACCCACAATCTGCGTATAAAGCAGAATAATGAAACTTCACAAATGTTTAGCATAACAAAATGTCTTTATGAGCCTTAAACATCACGAAAACATGACTATATAATTATGACCCCATTAAACCACCGAGGCGGTTCTAACGAGAACCCGCAATCAATGTTTTGAGCAGAAATATGAACAAGAGCTGTCGCATGACAGCATAGGTCGCCTGTTTCGCGCCTTCAAGATATAAGGTATAAGGTAAAATTTATGAACCATGAAATATAGGTCACACTCACATGGATATTTTTGAGATCAATAATCAGGTCACATGGAACATATGTTCAAGATATTACATTTCAGAATCAATTCTGTCTGAATTATAAGGCAAAATCATTGAACCATGAAAATAGGTCACAATGATCTAAATATATTGCTATGTCAATCATCGGGTCATATGGAACTAATGATCCAGTTGAGACATTTCTCCATCAAATAGTATTCAAGATAATAGGCCAAATCACCGAACCATGAAATATAGGTCACAATGACCTAAATATATTTCTATGTTAATTATCGGGTCAAATGGAACTAATAATCAAGGTATGACATTTCCCCACCAAACAGTATTCAAGATAATAGGCAAAATCACTGAACCAAAATCACTGAGTCATACTGACCTATATATATTTTGAGGTCAATAATGGGGTCACATGGAACTAATAACCCAGGTATAACATTTATCCATCAAATAGTACTCAAGATAATAGGCAAAATCACTGTACCGTGAAATGTAGGTCACAATGACCTAGATATATTTTGCGGTCAATTATCGGGTCACATGGAACTAATAATCCAGGTACGACATTTCTCCATCAAAAAGTATTCCAGATAATAGGCAAAGTCACTGAACCATGAAATATAGGTCATACTGACCTAGATATATTTTGAGGTCAATAATGGGGTCACATGGAACTAATAACCTAGGTATAACATTTCTCCATCAAATAGTATTCGAGATAATAGGCAAATCGCTGAACCATGAAATATATGGTCACAGTGACCTAGATATATTTTGAGGTCAATCGTGGAGTTACATGGAACTAATATCCCAGGTATGACATTTCTCCAACAAATAGTCTTCAAGATATAATGCAAAATCACTGGACCGTGAAATGTAGGTCACAATGATATTCACCCTTTTACACTTGAACCAATGTCACTTGATTGGCTGATGTATAGTCAATTGTGTCTATAACTTGTTAGCATAATGGAAAGGTATACAACAAATAACAAAGAAGTCCTAGATTTTGACCCTTAGCCCCACCCCATCCCCACTCCGAGACATGAACCCAGGGGTATGTTGTCTTGGAATCTCAGAAGACACTCCCAGGTATCCAAGTTGTAAACATGAATGCTTTATGATGAGTTGCTGTTTAGATATAAGCATTTCAAACACTTTAACACAGAATTACAAAGGTGTTCTAGATTTTGACCCCTAGCCCCATCCCGGGGCATGAACCCAGGGGCTTGTTCTCATTGAACATCAGAAGACCCTCCCAGGTACTAAAGTTCCAAATATGAGTGCTCTGTGATGAGTGACTGTTGAGATATAAGCATTTGAAAAAAAACTTTAACGCAGTGTGACTGGAACGAAACGCACACGCGCACGCCTACCGAGGTGACAACAATAGGTCTCCATTTACTTCGTACAGGCGAGCTAAAAATATCAAGATTTTTATCTATACATTTTCATATTTTTGGAGGTAAAATTTTCAATGTATTTGTATAGGCGTGTTTTTGTAATGAAGATTTCTCAATTCCGTACGGGCATGTTATCCTTATAATTTATCTCAACTACGCCATCCATGCCCTGAGGATTTGGTCATTACCTGGTGTTGTAGATTCTGTATCCTATAGCAGCCAGTGTTCCCATTATGAGACACACCAAGAGAGCAGTACCAAATGCTATACCAAACACTTCACCACCTAAACAGAAAGCAAACAGTCAAGGTCTCTCCTGTCAGTGTCAAACCTACTACCTCAGTTGGTAGAGTGTCCGCTCCGGGGAACGGGAGGTCTCGGGTTCGATCCCGGGCCGCGACATACCAAAGTCGTTAACAATGGTACTAGCTGCTCCTCGCTTGGCACTCAGATTTACGGGGTAGAGCTAGGACTGGTCGATCCAGTGTCAGAATAATGTGACTGGGTGTGGTATCATGTAATGTGTCTGGGACATGATACTTCAGTGAGGCAGCACTATAAACGTGAGCATTGAGCTCCCTGTCGCAACCAGACACCGTCGTGATATAACTGAAAAATTGTTGAAAGCGACGTTAAACCCGAATTCACACACACACACACAAACTTACTACATGTATATGTAAAGACCAGGCCAAATGATCACGGATGTTATAAAACTAATCCATACTCAACTCAAAATTGAGCACGAATTTTTAGAGCACGAATCGTGAACTGTTCATACATTTTAAATTGTTACGACCAGTTATGGTTTTATAGAAAGAGCAAACAAAGTTCTCATGCGGATTTCGACTTACGCAAGACTACGAGTCCCTATAGGCTGGTCAGAGCCTTCACTGATTAAAAAATTGCGTAGGACATAAAGGTTATCAGGGAGCTCTATTCATACGATCCCGACAGTATCACCGAAGCAGAAACGTTGAATGACTCTTTGTCTTTAAGTGCTTAGTAAGCAAATACTCGAGTTTATGCCAGTACTTGATAAATTCTCAAAGAAGATCTAGGCTCCTATATGCTTAAACCTCTAATACCTCTTGCAAAACTGATGCTGAAATGTACCTAAAGCCCCTAACTGTTGGTTTTCTTTCGCTCCAGCATTTCAGTAAATTCTTGGTGTCGAGTCCTCATCGTTGTTTCATATCTGTGGTTGATTGATTTTTGTGTTCAAGGAGATGTTGCACTGATGAGTTAGGAGGCCTTTACGCGGACTGAACAAATTATTTGTCTGAATCACGACGGAAGTAAAGGCGAGGATTGTGGCCGCCAACAATCGATTTAAGCTCCCCCCACCACTCCCAGTGGAATTCGTTTCACTGACCGTTCCAAGGCGGTTCTACTGTCGAGGTTTATTTGTGTTATGGTTTGTCTTTGAGTGTGTGTGACGCTTGTGTTGTTTTTCTTTGGATAGCCACTTGGTCATTTTGTGGGAAAGTAGCTGTCTTTTTGGCTTTCCGCTAGTGATGTTTTCATTAGGGTCTAGTTGTTTCATGTACGTGTTCTTTTCCTTGGTGTCTCTGATTGGAGCTGTGGGTTAATTTTATCGATCCCTGATCATTGCCCTCCACTTCTGTTGTGTACTCATTTACATAAACACTCTATAAAGACCTGTGCTCACTTGTGGCCGGAATTCTCTTATAAGACCAGTGTCCAGATATGATTGGCACCCCACAGAATACATCTGCTTAGATATGCTTTAAACCTTTGAGAAGACATGGACTCGGATAGACTTGACTGTACAAGTGGACCGATGCTAAGATATGCCTAAAACATCAGAAGACCTGTGCCCAGGTATGCCAAAATGATTTAAGAATACATGCGCCCAGATATGCCTAAAACATCGAAGACGACCTGGGCTCAGAAATAATCTACAATCTGTAAGAAGATCCGTGCACAAATATACCTAACAACCGTTAGAAGACCGGTGCTCAGATAATTATGCTTAAATCCCTGTGCTCAGATATTCCTGATATGATATTCAGATATACTCAAGTATGCTTAAAACCTCTAAGAAAGCTTGTGCTCAGATGTACATAAACCCCTTAGAATACCTGTGCTCGGATATGCCTATAAGATTTAAGAAGACATGTGCTCAGATATGCCTACAACCTGTAAGAATATCTGTGCTCAGCTATGTTTAAAACCTCCAAGTAGGTTTGTGCTGAGATATGCTTCAAAATTAGAAGATTAAAAGTGTAAAAGCTACAATAAATTTCCTATATGAAGACCATCTTTGGAGCTGTTCGGAAGTGGTCTTTAAGACCACTTTTGAACAGTCCAAAAGTCGATACCTTATAAGGAGACACTTGGTGTAGAGAACACAAAAAAATGAAACCTTCTCAGTAACCTTTTAAAAGCAGATTTATGCGGACTAAACAAAATTAGTGTATACCGCGACAGAGGTAAGGGCGAGGATTATGGCCATGTTAAATCGATTTAAGCCCCCCAGTGGAATTCTTTCCACTGACCGTTCCTAGGCGGTTCTTCTGTGGCGATTTATTTATAATGTTGTTTGTTACTTACTGTGTGTATCACTTGTGTTTTGTTATTTTGGATTGTCATTTGGCCATTTTGTGGGGAAGTAACTGTCCTTATGGCCTTCCTTTGTTTAGGTTTCCATTATGGTCTGGTCGCTTCATGTTTGTGTTTCTTTCCCTTTGGTGTCTTTGATGGGTGGAGTAAGTTAATTGTATCGATTCCTGATCTTTGTTTTACTTCCACTTAGTCTTTACTTTAGGTTGTCTTAATAGTGGTATTCTTCAGTACTTTAGTATCGGATCAAATTAAAACACAAAAGCTTTCCGAAACACCAAAGGGACGGATGGAGAAACAAATCTCAGCGAACAACAAAATAACAGGCGACAAGCAGAGTTAGCAGCTCCTTTCCAAACAGACGGCAGCCTTTACTGAACTAAATAATTCGGACAAATAGAAGTGTTAAAAAGAAATCAATAATAATTGAACAACGAAGCTGTCTTTGGACGACCATTAATTATCAACGGGGGTCTTATCCGGATTTAGGAAGTCCAAACCCGTGCTCAGATATACCTTAAACTTTAAAAAAAGATCTGTGCTCAGATTAGCCCAAAAGCTTTGAACATCTGTGCTCAGTTATGCCTATAAGCTGGCCTGTGCTCAGATATGGAAGACCTATGTTCAGATATACCTACAAACTCTCGAACGACCTTTGCTCATATAAGCAGATCTGTGCTTCGACATGCCCAAAACCTTACGAAGACCTTTGTTCAGATATGCTTACAAGTTCTAAGACGACCTATGCTCAGATGATTTATGCGTAAACCTCAAAGCAGAGCTTACGTTGATTGGCCCAAAACGCTTCAAGAAGTTGTGCTCACATATGCCAAATAACCTCTAAGAAGACACGAGCTCAGATATGCATAAAGCCTTTTAGAAAACATGCGCTATAATGTGTTTTAATATTTGCTATAAGAGGCAATCCTTTTGGGAGCAAAGATAGCAGCACAGAACTTAAAACTGTGGAGTACTAAACATTTTTCTGGGCCAGACTATATAGTTACTGCCCATCAGCCTCAGATATTGTCAATATTCCGCAGTGGACCAAATGATCCCAGAGGCTAGAAAACAAAACCAACATTATGATAAAGAACAGGAAGACTCTTAAAAGTTAAATATGTTACCCTTTGGAAGCAAGGACTTTAGCGCAGAACTGAAAACTGTATAGTGTTCAAGTTTTTTTCCAGGCCAGACTAGCTAGTACAAAAACCCTTGTTCACATGTGTTTCAAACCGCTCTCTGAAAAGACCATTGTTCAGATACGCCCTACCTGTGCTCAGATAAATTATTGGTGTAGCTTCTAAGAAAATGCTTGAAACTTTTACAAGACCTATGCTTAGATATTCCTAAGACATGAAATAATACCTGTGCTCGGATACGCCTAAATCCTCCCATAAGACATGTGTCAGATATGCCTAAAAGCTTTCAGGGGCATGTGCTTAGATATGCCTAAAGCTACTAGAGTACACGTGTACTCAGATAAGTCTAAAAGCTTTAAGAATACCCGTGCTCGGTATGCCTCGAACCTCAACGAAAGTCTGCGCTCAGATATGCCTAAACGACCTGAGAAGAGTGTCGCTTAGTTAGGCTACTAGGAAGACCTATGCTCGGATATGTCTAAGACATCCAAGATAATCTGTGCTCGGATATGCCTAAACATCCGAGAAGACATGTGTTCGGATATGCCTGAACGCTTGATGAAAACCTGTGCTCTGACTATAAAGGCGTGTGCTCAGATATGCCTTAAACCTCTTAAAGAAGACCTGTTCTCAGATAAACCTGAAAACTCTGTGTTCGGATATGCCAAACGTCGACGAAGAACAGTGCACAGACATACCTTATATCTTTAAAAGAACTGCTCAGACATGCGTAAAATCTCAAAACATATCTGTATTAGATATGCTTAAAACCTGCAAGAATACATGTTCTCAGATATTCTTAAGACATGTGCGACCTGTGCGACCTGTGCGTCCAGCGAATACCCAATTTCGCCAGCGCAACCACGAAATCAAGCATGGTCTTTACTACTCTCATTCTATCCGAAATAGCGATGCGTAAACACTGTGATTAGACTGGGTGTATGTGGAGGTTTATTCGAGTCCTTGCTGGTAGCCCAGGGTTTCTTGAAGGTTTTGCTCAGCCCCGGTTTAAAAATTCGAAATGTATGGAACCTGTTTCTAGACAATTTATATCTGTTCATATCACTATCAAATTCCACACCAAGGCATAATTACGAGTGTAATAAGGATCTAATTTCTTTCAGTCGTTAGGCTTCTTGTTTTCTGTCTTTAGAGGTTGAAACATGTAGAAACACTCCGGAAAGAGGACAATAAGGTAAACCAGTCCCAAATATCATTGCGTCTTTCTTCGAGATGAGGGTTAGTCTTAAGGAAAGAATTTGCTTTCTACGGGAGCAAATTAATTCTAGTAAGAGCAGAACCTGTAATATACAATTGACCATGATATTTTAGGTACTTTCTCTTTATTGCTTATATTCTATATTTGACGTAAACAGTGTAATTAGCGCTCCGCCTATGGGTTTCTTATCAGAAGTTTGATAAGGAACAGCGCCCTTGCTCATGCTTAGGATCAATGCCTATCACAGCACTGAAACTACAATAAAAATCGCAATTTGTACATTTTAGCCGACAAAGGAAAGATCCATGTGCCCTAACAGACCTTGCCAAATGTTTTGGACAGGTCCAGCTGTTGTACGACGTGTATCAAAATTTAGTTGACTTCCTCTTTTTTTCGCATTTCAAGAAAAGTATTAAAATTGACACATCTGGGTGGAGGAATGGCCAGGAAGCGATACAAATACCTTACACCTCCCATCAGTGTGTGTGTGTGAATTCGGGTTTAACGTCGCTTTCAACAATCTTTCAGTCATATCACGACGGTGTCTGGTTGCGACAGGGAGCTCAATGCTTACTTTTATAGTGCTGCCTCACTGAAGTATCATGTCCCAGACACATTGCATGATACCACACCCAGTCACATTATCCTGACACTGGGTCGACCAGTCCTAGCTCTACCCCGTAAATCTGAGTGCCAAGCGAGGAGCAGCTAGTACCCTTCTTAACGACTTTGGTATGTCGCGGCCCGGGATCAAACCCGAGACCTCCCGTTCCCCTGAGCGGACACTCGGGGCCGGTGCACCTCCCATCAGAGACAATCGTTTAATACTGTCTATAAATATAAAAATATGGTACAGAGGACCCTCGTTGAAACGACGTTATCCGGTGAGCAGATCCTGACAATTGTTTTATAATTATGGATGCGATATGGGTGTTTCCAACCCGAGGGAAGCCGAGCCAATCGGAAACGTGTATAAGCATTGAGCTAAGAATTCATTCTTTTGAAAGTTTCGTTATAACGAGTTTTGACGTAATAACTAATGTCAGTATAAAGAGGTTGACTGTATTCACTTTAAAATCAATTATATATAATTAAGAAATAGATCAGCTCTTACTGTGATTTGTTGAGGAATAAATCACAGTTTGGAGGTCAGTTGTGAAATGAATCAAATCACGAGCGTGATTTGTCTGCTTACAACTGACCGACAAACTGTGATTTATTACTCACCAAATCACAGATTAGAGTTGACATATTTCGATTCTAACACGCTGAAAATCGGCAATAATGTTGCTTCCTTCAAATTCTCAAAGCCTTTCGCCATTATTAGAAGAAATCCCGCAAAAGCTATTGACTGTATCACACACATTTATGGGCTTGTGTGATGTTTTTGACGCAAGAAAATAACGTTTCGCCGTCGAACGTTAAGCAATCTAATAGTGACATCATCAAACGGCGGCTTTTAATGACATCGTCACGCTCTTTCGACTGTTGATTTATTGCATAATAAAACACAGTTCGATTCCATTGCCTATTTAGGCGCGCTGTATTAGAATCTTATATAAAACATATAGATTATATAAAATGGCCTCTTATGGCCATTTTTCTTCATAATTCACATTTGTTTGCAAGCACAATATAAAGAGTTTTTATTCATCGATGTTTAAACCGATTATCGTTCACTTGAATCAATCGATTATGAAGGCCAAAATTTGAAGGAAGGACAACCACATGTCACATGTTAGTACAGTTAGATAAGTGTTTACAATACAATACAAAATCAAATACATTTATATTTGAGCCAGCGCATGACAGAACCTGCAATAAGACGTGCGCCCAACGAAGACTCAGATCAGCCTGTGCATCCGCGCAGCCTGATCAGAGTCTTTGTTGTGCCTTCTTAGGATAACAAAGGGCCCAAAGCTCCTTCATGCAGCAAGAGTAGTCTCTGGTTAGACTATATGGATCTGCAGGCTGATCTGATTCTTCGCTGTGCGCACAGGTAAGTTGTAGGAATCCTATGCCCCGGCTCATTTAAAACTGCTTACAGTGCAATACAAATGCAAATGAAACTGTGTTTGGAAAAGTGCTTTTAACACAACACAAATAGCTATGCAATTGCATTCAGAAAGGTGCTTACGTGTTATCGGATTCCTATCCTGTGTGATTGTAAGAGTTGCCCAGACTGGCTGTTTCGTCCGTTTTGGCTTTGTGTTGTCAATCTCTGTTGCCTTGGTAGCATAAGCCAAACATTTACCATCGCTAATGCTGCATTCACCATGGCAACTTGCATGACAAGTATGTTCACACTTTACTCCCCATTTTCCTGTTTTACATCGAAAGCATGTTGGTCCATTATCTTTTGTACACAATAGAGGGCCAGCGCAGTCCGCAATATGACAAGGTCGTTCACAATGGTTTCCCCAGTAACTTACCGAACCTGTTATACACTCGCCGCAAACTCCAGTATGTTGGTCACATGACTTACACGTCCCATGGTGTTTGCACGTGATATTGCACGCATCTCCCCAAAATCCATCTCTACAACCCCTGCATTTTCCTTGGGAGTTGCAGGTTCCAGAGCAATTATGTGGACAATTGTTCTCACACAAGGAACCCCATCTGTTCTCCGCACATATTTTACAGAACGAACCATTTACCCTGTCACAGTCTGCCTGTTCATTACAGTTGTCAATTATACATCGTGTAACACACGTATCTCCCCAGTAACCTTCTTGACAGGTTTCACACAGTCCCGAGACTTTGTCACAACTCGTTCCCTCACAAGCACTCGTGTTACACTGATATTCACAGTTGTCTCCCCATAGCCCAACTTCACATAACTCTGTGTAGGTCACATTCTCTCCAAGAATTGATTCTAAAATACAAGAGCCCCGGAAGTCGCATCACACGAAATGGTCTATGACTTAGAGTTCTGCTTAAGCCGGTGCTAGAGGGCGTGGCCGGTGTTGCACATTTCAGTACTGGTCATGAACAGACTCAATAAAACCGAGTCTGCTATTTTCGTTTATTTGGTGTATTCTTTGCTTCCAAAGGATCTAACTATACAGAACTTATATATCGTCACTGCAGCTGGTGCTGTGCCGTGTGGCGGCCGTAAAAAGTCTCCCCGTACATCCATCATAGTGCAGATTATATTTTCTGGTCCTTTGGGATCATTGGGTTCATTTAGAATCATTTTGAAAATAGACTTCTGCTTAAGCCGGTGCTTGAGGGCGTGGCCGGTGTTGCACATTTCAGTACTGGTCATGAACAGACTCAATAAAACCGAGTCTGCTATTTTCGTTTATTTGCTTTATTCTTTGCTTCCAAAGGATCTAAGTATACAGAACTTATATATCGTCACTGCAGCTGGTGCTGTGCCGTGTGGCGGCCGTAAAAAGTCTCCCCGTACATCCATCATAGTGCAGATTATATTTTCTGGTCCTTTGGGATCATTGGGTTCATTTAGAATCATTTTGAAAATAGACTTCTGCTTAAGCCGGTGCTTGAGGGCGTGGCCGGTGTTGCACATTTCAGTACTGGTCATGAACAGACTCAATAAAACCGAGTCTGATATTTTCGTTTATTTGCTGTATTCTTTGCTTCCAAAGGATCTAAGTATACAGAACGTATTTATGTACTACCATATGCTATTCATAAGGGCAGATGCGACCACCAATTGACAAACGGGCCAAGAGAAAGCTCCGGTGGAGAAGAAAATCCGGTTGGACCAACATTCCTTGCACACCAGATAAGGAAACCAATAGTTTTAGCTTGGGACAGAAATTCTGTTCTAACCCTGGTGTTCTTACCCAGAACCGAATATTCTGGCGCGTTTGCTAAATGCACTGGTTGAATACGACCTTATATGCGCCGTCGTTAAGGTTGCCGTCACGGCACGTTACGTGACGTCACTAAACATGCCTGTAGTGTCATCACAATATGGCGGACGTCGGTAACCGAAGTGACCGCAGCATTAAAAACCCGCACTAAGAAATGGAAGGTATGCAAGAAAAAGAATCCTATATGGATGTGAGTTGTGGGTAGAAAAATCCATCCCTCGGGATCATTGTCCGGCATTACTCGACAAGCCTCGTGATGCCGGACAGTGGCCCCCGGGATGGACTTTTCCATCCACCCCTCACACCCATATTCTTATATTCTTCTCCCTCTGAACTACCAATAGGTTTTGATTTGCTTTATTCAACAAGACTGGTCGCTTACCACATAGCTGTACTTTTAAGTACTTAAGTACCTACACGTGACACACAGTTTAAAAGTATCAACTTGATATATTGCAGACTCCGGGTATTATGAAAGTACGGCTTCTTATTCATGTGATACATGTAAGTCGCACAATATTTAGTCGAAAAAGAACCACCACCAAAGTAGAAGTAAAACAAAGATCAGGAATTGATACAATTAACTTACTCCACCCATAAAAGACACCAAAGGGAAAGAAATACAAACATTAAGCGACCAGACCATAATGGAAACCTAAATAAAGGAAGGCCATAAGGACAGTTACTTTCCCACAAAATGGCCATATGTCCATCCAAAATTAAAAGACACAAGTGATACACACAGTAAGTAACAAACAACAACATAAATAAATCGCCACAGAAGAGCCGCCTTGGAACGGTCAGTGGCAGATTTCCACTGGGGGGCTTAAATCGATTTTACGTGGCCACAATCCTCGCCCTTACTTCCGTCGCGATTTAGACAAATAATTTGTTCAGCCCGCATGAAGGCCTCCTAACTCATCAGTGCAACATCTCCGTGAACACAAAAATCAAAGACCCACAGAGGTGGGACAACGGTGAGGACTCAACAGCAAGAAACCACTGAAATGCTGGAGCAAAAGAAAACCAACAGTTAGACTCCGATGAGCCCAACCAGAGACAGAGCATCAGGCACCAACCAGCATTATCTCTCTAATTTTCAATAAGCCTTTACGTTGGAGCCGTCATAGAATCTGAGGCCTGACCCACCGGCGTGCAATTAAAGAGGGAAGCAAAGTTGCCAACCGTGATTGGGTTAACTACCACGCATGCAGTCTGTCGTATAATATCCATGTTGTACCCAATCTTTTTATATCGTAGAATGATTTTACGAAATTGGGTGCTGAAGTCATTGCGGTTATATATTTTTCTGAATTTATATACTAAGTCACCATAAAATTCGGGTTCCGATAGACCTAGTTGCAGAAGAGATTTAAGTTCAATATTGAATTTTGAAATTAAATCAGAATGGCGTCTATAAAATTTTGAAAAGGCTTTGCGTAGTTTATGGTACCGATAACCCTGATTATGGAGTTTAGCCGTTAATAATTTATTACGAGTGTTGAAGTCAGTTACATGACTACACACTCTAGCAAATCGAATTAATTGCGAAATATAAACGCCTTAGGATGGCGCACGAGGAACATCACCATCCAAAAAAGGAAAATTTACAATCTCAAAATCAAAGTCATCGCGTTTATCATAAATTTTGCACGAAACAAATCCATCTACAATAGATAGATGTAAATCCAAAAACGGGGCCTCGGTATCAGAAGAATTTGCTTTGTTTAACTGAAGTTCTAGGGGGTAAATCTGACTGATCAAACCATCAAAATAGGTATTATCAATATTTAATAAATCATCTAAATATCTAGAAGTAGAGCTAAAAGCTTCAATAATTTCAGATTGGTTATCAATGGAAAGCGACAAAATGAAGTCTCTTTCATAACAATACAAGAACAGATCAGCCACAAGAGGTGCGCAATTAGTACCCATCGGAATACCCACAATTTGTCTAAATAACTTAGTGCCGAATCTAATATAAATATTGTCAAGTAGAAAAGTGAGGGCATCACACACTTTCTGACATGACCAAAGTTTATAATTCTTATGCTCTTTAGAAGTGAAAAATGCATTTCTGACATTACATGCAAGATAGAGAGAATCTTCTCTGTGAAAAGCCCATTCAATTAAATCATTAAGCTTTTCTTTTATAAGATTATGAGGAAGTGTAGTGTAAAGAGTGGAAAAATCGTAGGTAGACAGACTAGAAGCACGAAAATGTCTAGATTTCAATTTATTTAAAACCTCATTCGAATTTTTTATAGACCAAAACAGATTTCTTCCTGATCTTTCAAAGACTTTATCACAATATTTAATTACATGCGTTTTAATAGCAGTAAGACAGGAAGTTAATAATTTAGAAAGTTCAGTGGTAGTGCAAGAGCTAGAATTTGCAATAAACCGTGCTTTGTAAGGTTTTTTATGAAGTTTTGGTAACCAGTGTAGCGTAGGAAGCTTGTCTTGGCCTTCGTTAACACACACAGCAAACTTGGTGGCTGAAAGACAAACATGTTTATCTACTATAGCTCTCTCTTCAGCTAAAGGCTGAAGTTCATAGGCCTTAGTACCACCAAGCTCCTGCTTAAGCGTGTTAACATAGTGGAGCCGTCACACAACGACGACGTTGTTAGCGGCCTTGTCTGCAGGGGCCAAAACAAACTTCTTATGAAATTCTTGAATACCTAGTTTAAGATGACGTAAAGACGTCTTGGGCTTTGGAGGTAATAAGTTAGTATTTTGAGAATAGAAAGAAATGCGTTTATTCACTAGTTTTAAAATGCTAAGTTTCCAGTCCTTAAGGGCTTTATGCTCAACATACTCTCGCTTACACCATCGATTACCGAATTCATTCAATGAAGCAGCGATTTCATCTCTACATTTACTGAAATCAATTTTAGAAGGAAACCGATATTTCGGTCCTTTAGAAATAATATTCCTTATCCTAGAATCAGGAATAATTTTCAAATTGCCAGTAATTACATGACCAGCAGCAGGATAGCAATACTTAGAGTTTTTACAATCACATGAATCAGGAGTATTAGTATCAATATCAAGATCTGAAACAAGTTTATTGAAATTAAAAATGAAAGATCTAACAGGTTTGTTATATTTATAGCAAATTATAGGTGTTTCAGTATTTTGAAAACAAGCAGGAATGGAAGAAAGTACCGATCTCTCACGGAAGATACTGGGCAAATCTATAAAATCCATACCCTTATTAATGAAGGATATTTTGAAGAAATGGCGTTTATGATTAATTTCAGAATCAATGTAAGGACGGAGAGTATGCTGAGTATAGCCTCTAGTTAAGAGAGCCGCATCATATAACTGATGAGAACTATCGTAGAATTTATTCGCCTCGGTGTCCAGAAGACGTAAAACAGAAACGGGTAATGAAGTTAAAAATGAAACCAAGAACTGTATCATAACCATGTAAAACCTAGTAAAGGTACATCACGAAAACACGCCTATATAATTTTGACCTCACTGAACCCCACTGTTATATAGTAAAACTGGGGTTGACAGGGGTAAATCTTTTTTTTTCTTATTTCTGCTCTAAAATATAGCTTGAGGGTACTCGTTAGAACCGCCTCGTCGACACTTTGCATAACTTGAATATCAGAAAAATATAAACTGTACCTTATCTGCTGACCCCAGCTATGCGATCACATTAGGTGTTTTCTGAAAAGCCAATGCTTACTATATGTGATACTAGGGTCTGTTCCCAAATAAAAGTGAATGTACGAACATGTCGTGCAATGTGTGTCGATAGCGTGAATGACATAGGTGAATATCTTGCTCACAACTTCACTGAACTTTGTACAGGATATATTGTCGTGTAGCGTATTCATTACACAAAACACAAAATGACTGGGAAAAGAGCTAACAACGTGCTTGCAATTAGGGCCTATATAGAAGATACATGTAGGTCGCAACTCATTGTAAAACCTGTGAGGTATGGGATATCTTTGGGGAGGACCAAATGTCTTACATAACGATTTGTTGGTAGGTAGCTCGATTAGGAGCGGGCAGCAGAAACTTAAGATGTCGTCCTGCAAAAACAACAACAAAAATAACATAAAAAAAATCCCGTAGCATGCTTCAAAAAGATGCCAAATTCACAGTGAGGCAATTAGCCCGGTTGACAAACTGAATGATCAGTTAATCATTGACTTTACTTCTGTTTGTCTGTTTAGCACGTGTTTATGGTATTATAAAAAGGATGGCTGAGGGATATAAATGCAAGTTGGATACCCCATTTGTTGACAGATGAACAAAAGAGGATCCTTATATTAACCAATGCAAAAAATATTAATAATAAATAAAATAAAATAAATAATTAAGTAAATAAATACATAAATAAATCAAGCAATCCGAAAAGGTATCCAGAATATAACAAAAGGAATTTTTGACAATTAAGTCACTGATGATGACACCAGGGTTTTGAAACAACGCGGGAATGTTCCTACCAAATTTGGGCCACCAAAAATGCGAGATGTTCAATTTTTGCCAAACGAACACGAACGGTAATGAAGTTTTTGTTTGTTTGATTTGAGGTTTAACGTCCCCGTCAACACTGTATAGGTCATTTCGGAGACGTTGCTTCCAATTTTGTGGGACTTTTACCCGACATTGAGATGAAATGACATCTCAAGCCCTATCGCCCAATGAAACCTATAGGGTTTTTAAGCATGGACGGGCCGACTCGCACCGCTTTGCCTGGGCATGCTTAAATCCTCTAAGCGGTTTAAAAGAAGGTTTTGTGTGTACTTGTCTTCAATAATAAGGGGCCAGTCATGCAAAGACAGAACAGTCACAGCAAAGTTCTATAAACATGTTGTACTTAGAACATTGAAGGAGTACTACAAAACTCGTTGCCCCCAAAACGGGACTTTAAAATCACCATAATTACGAAAACACGCCTAAACAAATACATTGTAAACTTTATCACCGAAAAAATAAAAAAAAATTAAGATGAAACATTATGATATTTTTCTTATTTCTGTCTAAAATATAGATTGTGGGTACTCGTTAGAACCGTCTCGATGCGGTTCTAACGAGTATCCACAATCTATATTTTAGAGCAGAAATAAGAAAAATAAGTTTTACCCTTGCAAACCCCAATTTTACTATATAAATCTGGAATTCAAGGGGGTCAAAATTATATAGGCGTATTTTCGTGATGAGACTCTTGCATAATAATGCACCAGCTCACAAGGGACAACTTGTGATCCAGTGTTTAAATCAGAGGCGGTCACGGTCCTACCAAGATTTTAACATTTGTAGTAAAGGAGAAACAATGACAGAGACATTACTTTGGGAATAGGTCTCGTATGGGACCCTGTGAACTATATTAACATTTTTGTGGGTAACTGTTATTATACCCCCACAAAAGAAATTGGGGGGGGGGGGGGGGGGTTATATAGGAGTGAGCTTGTCGGTCGGTCGGTCGGTCTGTTGACTTGGTTTCCAGACGATAACTCAAAAAGCGCTTCACCGATTTTTATATTTTTTGGTAGACTGATGTAACATCATAAAATACAGGTCAAGTTCGATTTCCACTACAATTCGTCAATTTTCGACATAGTTATGGCCCTTTTCAAGTGAAAAAATTGCAAAATGCCGCTGTTGTACTATCAAGGCAGTTTTTGTGGGGGTATTCATCACCTTTAGTGATAGCTCTAGTATATATTTATTTTATACTTTGCAGTGAAATCAATGCATATCTGAAACAAATAAAAATGATATTTTCACTCTTGATATTTTCACACTGAAAAATAACATGACCATTGTTATCTTCACAGTAGCAGACCGGACTTCTTTCACGCCAAAGTCATACGTTATCGTTAAAATAATTATGTAAAGAAGGCAATCTGTTGACAGTTGTGACGTCATAGCAAGTTCATAATTGTGACGTACGATACGATTGATCAGTTACCCTAAGTGTAATAAAAAGAAAATTTTCAACGGGTACCAAGGGTATTTCATCTCGTGTGTTCAAAACATCCGAATTTTCACTCTGCTTCGCACTCTTGAAATTTGGATGTTGATGAAATATTTTTGGTAGCCACCTCAACAAGGGAAATATCCTCCATATACTGTATCCATTCGCTTCAAATATTACGTGTAAGGGTTTGAAAAATCTATCATTGATACTATTAATAAACCGGAATAATAATAAAAACCGATTTTCGACAATAAACGACGGCTTTTCAGGCAGTATTTGAAAGAAAAACAAAATAATACGCAAGCACACAAATGTAACATATTGAATAGGGATAGATACTACATCTGTTCACATTTTTCATTTATTTGCTTGCTTTTAATTTCGCACACGCATTTACTTAATACATATACTTTTATATTACATTTTTATTCATTCAAAATATGTAGGCCAATGTGACAGACAAAGAAAACAACCTCAGGACAGAAGAATAAAATTGATATATTAGCAGGTCACTAAATGGAGTACTTTTTGGGATATGTGACCCTCTTGAAAATAAAATAAATAAATAAATATGAACACCATAGAAAATTTGACTTCCACTGGAGCAGTGGTTTCAGAGGAGAAGATGTTTGGAAATGTTGACAGAAAGACGACAACAGACGACCGCAACGGAGCCTTATCATATACTATAAGCTCACGAATGATCCTTCGCCCAAAGTGTGTTAAACCCACTACAGCTACAGAGCTAATGGGATTTACAAGGAATCCCCATTTTCCCTAATTTTGCTGAGAAACAAAATTTGTGGATGAAGGGGTCCTAACAAGCACCCACAGTCTACATTTTGAGCATAAAAGAGAAACATATAATAGTCCTTAAAAGTCTCCCCGTACATCATCATATATAGTGCAAATAATATTTTCTGGTCCTTTGGGATCATTATGAACATAGATGTCTGCTTAAGCCGGTGCTAGAGGGCATGGCCGGTTTGCACATTTCAGTACTGCTCATGAACACACTCAATAAAACCGAGTCTGCTATTTTCGTTTACTTGATGTAGTCTTTGCTTCCAAAGGATCTACCTATTCAGAACTTATTTATCGTCACTGCAGCTGGTGTTGTGCCATGTGGTGGCCGTAAAAAGTCTCAACCTACATCATCATATTGCAGATTATATTTTCTGGTCCTTTGGGATCATTGAGTTAATTTAGAATCATTCTGCTTAAGCAGACGTTGGAGGGTGTGGCCGGTGTTGCACATTTCAGTACTGGTCATGAACAGACTTAATAAAGCAGAGTCTGCTCTTTTTGTTTATTAGGTGTATTCTTTTCTTCCAAATTCAGAACTTATTTCAGAAGGAAAAAAGCTATTCTAGAGACAGCACAGAACACAGCATCTTGCATGGTTGTCCTTTTAGGACTTTGAGACAGGAATCATTGACAACATCTGAAACTGTTTGAGAACAATTTCGCATGCATGTCTATGCACATGTACTACTTACCAATCAAAACGAGGCCAAACAGAAAGAACACCGCCATCTGGAAATACACAAATAACATAAGAGCGTATCTACTCAGTAACCCTAGTCTGTAGGAGAAAACTTTGGGTAGTGACCTTCATACTGCCCAGTGAAGATTCAGATCCACTAATGCGCAGTCGGATTTAAGTCTTCGCTGGGCGCAATACTCGAATACACGCTTTCGCCTGGCGCGTCCAATATACAAACATATATCAATAAAGTATCTAGATTATATGTACAGTTCTTTGGAAGTTAACAACAACAACAACAACAAATATGAAAACTGCAGAATCATTTTATTGTAATTGGTGACATTAGTGGAGACAAACGGCGGGGTCTAGATCTACTGGGCAAACACGCACGGTAAGTGCAAACAAGCGATGGGGACTACTGGACCACATGCATCCCTGTGAGAGGAAATGTATTTAGTCAAACCCATCTTAAACAAGTTACTACGGGATAAGTCGTGTGCTTGCTTGAGACAGATTGGTAGGCTGGTTTTGAGTTTAACGGCTCAGTCAACACTATATAGGTAATACTGAGTGAGTCGTAAGCAATTAGTCAGTAATATGAGTAGTATATATTCTTTCTCCAGAAAATGACAACTGTTTCCTTAAGGCAAGTAATATTTGCTTACCTTTTGAAGGGGTCCGAAAAGGTGACCTATTAACTTAACCATTTCAATCCTGTAGCCTTGTACAGATATTTATGCAAACAGTGTAGATCAAGATCAGACGACTCTCATTAGGATCTACACTGTTTGTATTTTTGTTTTAGTGACACACTTAAGGGAAATGGGAACACCTTCAGGTGAGGCAACTCCTGCAAAAGAGTATTTATCTCCCATATCAATAGGGGTCATCTCTTAAAATATTTCCTTTAAGAGTAGACCCCTTTTTCAGCGGGACAGGGCTTATAGAAAAAGGGAACAAGAAGTCCCGAAAGTTGTCTCCCTTTGAAAAATGGCGGAAAATATGCCAGGCGTTCCCATTCCCCTTAAAACCATGGATGCATTCAACTATCCTAGACGGAAGAGTCCACTTCATAAACTCAGGGGTAAACAGAGGGTTTAACTGTATATCCTATTTTTCCGCAGCTACATGAAACTGTGGCCTGCTGAATCCATCTTGCCGCTTTAAGAGGAACGGGAACACCTGGCAGATTTTCCGCCATTTTTCAAAGGGAGACAACTTTCGGGACTTCCTCTTCGCTTTTCTATAAGCTCAACCTTACTTAAAAAGAGGCCTACTCTAAAAGGAAAGAATATGTTCCTTAGGAGCAACTTCTTTCCCTTAAGAGTTGACCCCTATTGACATGGCAGACAAAAATACTTTTGCAGGAGTTGCCTGTCCTGAACCTTAAGAGTTAACCCTTTCATTCCTTAGTTCCTGAATTTGAGGTGTTCCATTTCTGAATTTGTGCATTTCAAGTCTGTTACACAGCTGTAGTTGATATTAACCATATTATCATTAATATGGTTGCAAGCAGTGTTGATCCTGATGAGATGGCTCAGCATGAGCCATCTCAGCTGGATCTACACTGTTTGGATATGCATCTGAACCGAACTACAGGGTTGGAAGCATTGATGAGATTTCATTGCCTTCTGAGCTTACCGGGTTCATTTTCTTTTCTTTTTTCATTAAGTTTAATGCCTAAATCAATGGCACTCTATGAAGGAATATATACAATTAACCCATCTGGTACCGGAAACCTCAAAATGGGTAGTTGGCAAACAGTGCAGGCCCAGATCAGACGCCGCAGAACGCGGCGTCTGATCAGGGCCTACACTGTTTGCATAATTTTCAGCCAATTTCCAAATAGCTTTAAAAAAAAAAACATCCTGACACCCCTTAATTTTGAAATGAACTCCTGCTATATATAAGATGGAAGATTCCATTTGGTACAAAAAGGGTTAAAAGAAACAGGCAATGCCATATCGTAATGTCTTATAACATAGGCCAGCTTGTTATTTTGTCTGTTTCCAACTGAATTTGATTTGCCTACGCCAATTCAGCTTTTCTTGGTCTTCGACTAGTGCACATGTGATTGGTCACCATCACGGTAACACACCTGTGCGACATAGTGCATTTTTCACATCTCCAAAATGGCTACTTTTCTGATTAAAATCCGTTTTTTTTTCTTATTTATTCTGCAAACATAGGTTGTAGGTGCTCGTTAGAACCGCCTCATTGAGGCGGTTCTTACCAGTACCCACAAGCTACGTATTGGAGCAGAAATAAGAAAAATAATGCATACCCCCGTAAATCCCAGTTTTCTCTATATAAATTGGGGCTTAGGGGGGATGTTCATTTCACGAATTTGTTCACGTAATGACATTGGCACGTGGCGTAGCATAAAAGCTAGACATATATCATGCACATGAAGTAAAACCTGTTTTCGTCGCCCCATCGGTAGCAGAGGCGTTGACCAGCCACAGAAAATCAAGCATGGGTCTATGTAACCCCATTTAACATCGACCGTTCTGACCAGACCTTGTGTGTGCACAGGCTGATCTGAACATTGAATGACTTCATTTCATGCCATAAAATAAATGTCTTGCGGACTTTACCTCATAAATCTTGTATACGCCTTTGGTTCGAAAAGAAAATTCCATTTTCACGAATTTACTAACATAGATAGTATATATCATTAAAAGTTACAGCAAAAATGTGATTTAAACTTCTTAACTCCTTAACAACGGAAGGCTAAGCAACGGAAATTGATCTATGGCAGCAAATAAATGGGCCCCGTCAAGCGATTTTTGTACTTATCGCCTATGCGAGCAGCGATGGTTCAGGCGAGCCTGCGCATCCGCGCAGTCTCGCCAGAACCTTCGCTGCTCGCTCCTACAAGCAGTGAATCAAGAGGAACCTTCAGACAGAAAGCCATATCCCTGGCCCCTCTGAATGGCTGGGCATGCGCAGTTAAAATTTGTCATGACGGAATGCTCGAAGACACAAAATCGCTTGGCGGGGCTCAAATGATCTAGAATGGAAAGAAATGACGCAGGTAAGAAAGCAGAATTCTGCAACGTGATACTTTCCAGATTGCTGACGTGGCAGTTAGACATCGAACTGAAATTTAAGATCGAATCATAAAGACAGTAGTGGTGCTCATCCGTGTGTGATACAACTGTGGTTTATGATTCTGAAAACGGAATGTTTCAGAGAAAACCTTGTGATATTCAATAAAACATAGATTATGGATGCTCGTTAGAACGCACCCATTGAGGCGGTTCTAAAAAGTATCACAATCTGTGTTTCGAACAAATAATAATAATAAAAAAAACAAACAAACACACACACATACACAAATAATATATATGTACCCATGTAAGACTCACATGTACGTAATATTTATACTTCGCGGATCCGGCACTGATAGCAATTCGGATTATGAAATGATCACCTAGTGTGATTGCCGGAGCCTTTGTTAATCGACCATGCGGCAAGTACCTTTTACACGAATATTGTTTGGAATGGGCTGTTGCCAGTTAACTGGCAATAGCGGTTTTGCGATGTATGGCTTTTGCCAGTTAACTTGCAATAACGGTTTCACGTTAAAATGCGGCCCCGCCCATCGGGACTTGAAGAAATATATGGGCTGCATGATGCTTTCACGCAGAGATGAAACCGACCCGCACACGAGTACTGGTAAACCACTTAGAGGTTTGCCCAGGCAAAGCGGTACGAGTCGGCCCGTCCATGCTTATAAATCCTATTGGTTACATTGGGCGACAGGGCTTGAGATGTCAATTCATCTCAATGTCGGGTAAAAGTCCCACAAAATTGGAAGCAATGTCTCCAAAATGACCTTTACAGTGTTGACGGGGACGTTAAACCTCAAATCAAACAAACAAAATTTACGTTAGAATGGCTATTACCGGTTAACTGGCAATAGCGACATTACGTTAAAATCGCTATTGCCAGTTGGCTTGCAGAATTATTTTATTTACTAGGGTATAAATAAGTAGCCTTATTCCTTCTCTTAAACATAGATTGTTGTTCCTCGTTAACATCTCCGCGAGAAGGCGGTCTTACGAGTGCTCAAACTCTGTTTTCAGCATAAATGAGAATATCACATTATTTCATTTGTATGTTTTAAGGAAGTAAATGAAAGAAAGAAAGCATTTTTGGCCTGAAGAGCTATACAAAATTGTAAAGAAAGTAAAAACTATCGATGAGGCTGAACCACTTCCCGCATCCTATGTTAACTTTTAAAAAGTGTAGGAAATTATCCTTAATTGGCTTTAAGAGAAAATTACTGTTCTTACAGCCATATATTACGACAACATGCTTATATAGTTTTGATCCCATTAAACCCCACTTTTATCTAATAAATCTGGAGGTTACAGAGTTATACATTAGCATCACGAAAACACGCCTATATAATTTTGACCCCCTTGCATCCCACTTTTATATAGTAAAACTCGGGTTTCAGGGGGTATACATTATTTTTCTTATTTCAGCTCAGAAACATAGATTGTGGGTACTCGATAGAACCACCTCGTCGAGGCGGTTCTATCGAGTCCCCACAATCTATATTTTGAGCAGAAATAAGAAAAATATCACAATTTTTCATCATAAAATTTTCACATTTTCGGCGATAAAGGTGGCAATGTATTTGTATAGGCGTGTTTGCGTAATGTATTTGTCTTCTCCTGCTCAAAAACATAGATTGTGGATACGCGTTAGTTCCTGGAATCTATGTTTGGGACAGAAATATGAAAATATATCGGCATTTTTATCTGAAAATTTTCATTTTTCTTTTGTTGTTTTGGTGGTAAAATTTTCCACTATATTTGAATGGGCGTGTTTTGGTAATGAATACTCCATTGCATTGAATAGATGTGTTTCAATAATGTTATGTTTTCAGCAAGTAGAAAGATATAGAATTTCTTTAATCCATTCGCATACATGTGGAACTACAAACCACAACTTATCTCTGCAAGCTGGCATTAGCAATGTTAACGTAAAACTGCTATTGCCAGTTAACTGTCAATAGCCACTTCGATCTTGTTTCCCGTCCGTGAGACATAGTGCATTTTTTCACATCTCCAAAATGGCTACTTTTCTTGTGTCAGTCCTAGATATTTTTCTTATTTATACTACAAACAGAGGTTGTGGGTGTTCGTTTAAACCGGTGCTCGTTATAACCGCCTCATTGAGGATGTACTTATCATTACGAAAATACCCCTATACAAATACATTGTAAATTTTTCGTCGAAAATTAAAGAAAATTTTAGGATGAAAAATTGTAATATTTTTCTTATTTCTGTTCAAAATATAGATTGTGGGTACTCGTTAGGTTCTAACGACTACCCACAATCTATATTTTAGAGTAGAGATAAGAAAAATAAGGTTCACAGAAGAAAGATGGACTAACGACAATAAACAAAATGGAGAACATGTAAACCAAGTCAGCAGCTCTTTCCATACCAGTTGGTGACTTAGAATATCTAAAGCTAACAAAAAAGTACAATATACATAATGGGGGAAAGAATCAGAATCACCAACATGACAAACATTAAACTGGAAGGCAAACGTAACTAAATTGAACAACCAAAAGGGTGAAGAATCAGAATCATCAACGCAACAGCATATATGATTTGGGAAAATAATCAGAACCACCAACACAAAACATGAAGGAACCACAGCAAAAGCACCGACTTGGAACGGATCTTAAAATTACTTGTGGGTTTAAGTTAACTTTACACGATCCCCACCCTCACCCTCACTGTGGTCAAAATAGGAGTTTGTTTTGTCCGAGAGAATCAACTCTGCAAACAGAGAAATCACAATTAAAACCAAGTTGACACAAGCATGAGGACTCGACAGTAATACGTGCTCTAAAACGAACCCACGTACCCTCATGAACACCCATGTGGATTCTGTATCTGAAACAAAACATAGGCTTGTATGAATGGGATGGGGCATGGACCTAACGGAACTGGTTGGTATCACTGCACGCGTCTTATCATAAGGAACAACGATATAATATATGGTTTACAATGTTAGGGATTGGGATCTGAACGGTTTCCGAGAAATCGGTTCTTTTACGAAGTGGAGGGTTGGGGCGGTGATTTTGGGAAGAATGGGGTCTGATTGTCTCAGTTCCTGATCGTTTCAGATGTCTTTTTTTCTTTTTATTATAATCGGTAGTTTAAAACTACACCACCAGCACATCGCAGGGAACCCCCAGGCTGGTGTGTCTAAATGCGTCTCCTAAAAAGAAACAAGTGTATATTTGGTTTAGGGGTGGGGATCTAAATGTTTTCTGAGATATATGGCTTTTTATAAAGTGGAGGGATGGGGCATGGCTCCGGCAAGCCCCTGGGGGGGGGGGCCAGGTTTGCATAAAATCATATTGCTGAAGGGTATAACTCAAGGAGCATTTCTACATAAGTTTTGTTAAAATATCTGCAAAGACTTGGTAGTAAATTCTATTTTTCTATTTATCCAATTATATGTCTAAGGAAACTGTAAGTTGCCATAGCAACCAAACTTATGAGCCGATTTTCATTAGAAACCACAAACTTGCATTCCCCCAGCCCAAGAATGCTACAGGTGAAAGTTTGGCTGAAACGGCCTTGTGCCTTCAGAGAAGATGTCATCTGAAGTGTTGACACAAGATGCCAGACGACGACGGCGACGGAGAACTGCATATCATTTAAACTTCCCCTGATAAGCTAAAATATGATCAAAAAGGAGTTCTTTTTCTGTCGGCATCCGATTTTGTAAAATCATACCAATAATAAAGTCATCCAGTAAGAGTGCTGTTACAATTTTATGGAATTGGCTAATTGACTTAAAAGGAAATCACACAGATTTTATACGGTATGGACAGTAATGTTTTATTAACAAGCTTTTTGTGCGGTCGATTGTTTGTCAGTCTACCCAAAGATATACATACAAAAGCTCTTAATATGCGGATGACCAACTAACATGCGCAAAGTAGGCTAAACATAGTGCAATTTTCACATCTCTAAAATGGCTACTTTTCTCGTGAAAATCCTTGATATTTTTGTTAAAATAGTTCGAAACATAGGTTGAGGGTGCTCGTTAGAACCGCCTCAGTGTGAGGCGGTTCTAACGAGTACCCAAAACCTATGTCTTGGACCAGAAATAAGAAAAATAATGTATATCCCCGTAAACCCCAGTTTTCTCTAAATAAAGTGGGGTTTAGGGGTCTTCATTTCACGGTCTTGCTCACGTGATGATGTTACTCTTTACTGATCAATATATGCTTTGGAGAGATCAAATTACAACATATGGCTTATTTTATTCGTTGTGAGTTTTATATCATTTTCCTAACCCTAAGCAGACAGTGGAGACCCTGATCAGACAATCACGATTAAAATAATGGTCTTTATTTCTGGTTGTTCCTCTGTTTAATTTCAGGAAACAACAGCATTGCCTTCCCCTTTCAATGGCCGTATGTTTGTCGTTTGTCGTTTTGCAGTAGTTGTTCAATGCACTAAAAGCAATAGAAAATAGAAGTGAAGGCAATGATCAGGAATTGATACAATTAACCAACCCACAGTTCCCATCAGAGACATCAAAGAGAAAAAACATAACCAGACCCTAATGAAAACACCAATAGCAGAAAGGCAAAATGGCAGTTACTTTCCGATAAAATGGCCAATTGGCTATGAAAATATGCGATACACACACTCAAAGGCAAACCATAACAATAATAAACCAAGAGAGAAGAACCGCCTTGATTGGGCCCATCGGAGTCTAACAGTTGGTTTTCGTTTGCTCCAGCATTTCAGTGGTTTCTTGTAGTGAAGTCCTCATTGTAGATTCATCTCATGTCTGTGTTCACGGAGATGTTGCACTGATGAGTTAGGAGGCCTTCATTCGAACTGAACAAAGGCGAGGATTGTGGCCACGTAAAATTGATTTAAACCGGCCAGTGGAATTTGTTTCACTGATCGTTCCAAGGTGGTTCTTTTGTCGCGGTTTATTTTAGCTATGGCTTGTCTTTGAGTGTGTGTATCGCTTATATTATTTTGTTTTGGATGGCCAATTGGCCATTTTAAGGGAAAGTAACTGTCCTTTTGGCTTTCCGCTATTGATGTTTCTATTAGAGTCTAGTTGTTTCATGTTCGTGTTTGTTTCTCAGAGTCTTTGGTGTCCCTGATGGGGGCTGTCGGTTAATTATATCGATTCCTGATCATTGGATCATTGCCTTCACTTCTATATTGGAACGGTCAGTGGAACGAATTCCACCCACTGGGGAGTTTAAATCGATTATACGCGGTCAAAATCCTCGCCCCCCTACTTCTTTAATCCTAAGCTTAGGACACTGTCAATGTCTTTAGACTTTACTCAGACCAGGGCCTGGACCGCCGGGTTGATATGACCCTCGCTAGCGGCTCGAGTTATATCAACTCTGTGGTCCAGACCCTGGCCACTGGGCAGTTCATAAACCTTGATAGTACTAATACTTAATTGAGCATTTTGAGGGTAACTGTCCTTTTGACTTTCCGGTTATGACGTTTTCACTTTGGTGAAGTTGGATTTCCCTTTGGTGTCTTGGATGGGAGATGTGAGGTAACTGTATCGATTCCTGATCAGTGCCTCCACTTCTATTTTGAGTATCGCACGATACATCACTTACTTATTAAATTGGCTCTTGATTAATGTTGGCATTTACGTAACAAATGACCGATGAGATCTTGCCTTTGTCCTTGGCAGGTCGCAATAACTACTTTATGGCAATTTCGAGCAAGGATCACTCTTATTATGTCGCCACTTTAATCAAGACTTTAATTGCATCAAATAAGACCTCTCTGACGATTTCTATTTCAGTCAGATCATGAGAAAATGCTACGTATCGCATAATCGACCAGCACAGAATCTATCGAATCTGCACAAAGAGCTTTTGATGCTCACATATATGTAGAGCAGATCTTATTGAAGCACCATGCAAGAAGACGTGCATCTAGCTGTGCCAATTTGCAGCGCATGCGCATATGAATAGCATGAAGTATTGGATGTTATTGACAGTTTTATCAAGGAATAGATCACTTGTATCTGATCTTAGACATGTTATTGAGCCCCGCCAAGCGAATTTGTGACTTCGAGCATTCCGCCATGACAAATTTTAACTGCGCATGCCCAGCCATTCAGAGGGGCCAGGGATATGGCTTTCTGTCTGAAGGTTCCTCTTGACTCACTGCTTGTATGAGCGAGCAGCGAAGGTTCTGGCAACCTTCGCTGCTCGCATAGGCGATAAGTACCAAAATCGGTTGACGGGGCCCAATGTTATAATAGGTTCTGTTAAGAGCATGTGTTTATCTGTTGTCATATTTAGGTAATTTTAAGATAATTAAAGAAAAAGCTTCCTTGATGTTTAATGAAAGTGTTTTTGCGATTGGTATTACATTCCATCCAATGTCTAGATGCACAAAATATGATTATTTCGGGACCGGTAAACAGATTCCAAGGTCTTACTTAAGATGTCAACATACAATGTAAAACTGTTTAAGTGCCTTAGAACAAGATTATTGTTCTTTATTCTTCTGAAATTATAGGTTTGACCGTAGCTGCACTGCATGACGTTACCCTTGTCCTGCTGAGCCCAGATATGTATTATATGTCAAACAATATAGATCCAGATCAAATGCCTTCTGAATGAGCCATCTGATCAGGATCTTTATTGTTTGTCATTCATTTAATGAAATCGTTGCAATACTTTTCATCAAGTAATTAGTTGATAATCAGTAGTGGGTGTGGCATATTTAAATATCGAGTAGGTCAAGGGTTAACATGTCCGTTTAGGGATTGGTTGGGTGAGGCGAAGGTGGTGTGTATTTTGCATCACTAGGGCGTCAAAAGGATATTGGAGTACAGTTGAGCCTTCCAGGCATTCCAGCAGGTACGGGCAGAGAGCAATGTTGTTATTTATTCTGTTGTTACACTTCAATTTATTCTCCTCTTTCTCCCATGTCCCTCTACCATCTCTTCCAATTTTTTTCTCCTTTTCTCTGGAAGAGGACATAAAATGACCCACACCGGTTGACGTATCGTTTAATCCCAACACAATCAATCAAAACATGCTCGTGTAATGAATACCTTGTAGATCCCACTTGATATAGGGAAAAGTAGGGAAAGGAGAAGTAAAACAAAGATCAGGAATTGATACAATTAACTTACTCCACCCATAAAAGACACCAAAGGGAAAGAAATACAAACATTAAGCAACCAGACCATAATGGAAACCCAAACAAAGGAAGGCCATAAGGACAGTTACTTTCCCACAAAATGGCCACATGACCATCCAAAATTAAAAGACACAAGTGATACACACAGTAAGTAACAAACAACAACATAAATAAATCGCCACAGAAGAGCCGCCTTGGAACGGTCAGTGGAAGATTTCCACTGGGGGGCTTAAATCGATTTTACGTGGCCACATTCCTCGCCCTTACTTCCGCCGCGATTTAGACAAATAATTTGTTCAGTCCGCATGAAGGCCTCCTAACTCATCAGTGCAACATCTCCATGAACACAAATAATCAAAGAACCACAGAGGTGAGACAACGGTAAAGACTCGACAGCAAGAAAAAACTGAAATGCTGGAGCAAAAGAAAACCAACAGTTAGACTCCGTTAAGCCTGTCCAAGGGCCGCGGTGCGAGATGGATCGTCCATGCTAATAAACCTATTTGGCTTTAACAACAGAATATGGATTTTGTTTATTTGTTCTGTTGAAATCGTTACTTAGGGCATACATGTATATCAGCAGCAGGGGGTGGGGAGCAAACTTTTTGTTCCAGCCATGAAATGTTTATTCGGCTAATTAAGGCTCCCAGCCTATTTATGCCCAAATATATTCTTTTTTTTGGCGAATTAAATCTCTCAACGCTAAAACATCCATATCCTCTTTTTGACAAATTAAACCTCCCAACCATAAAAAATACCACCCCAACTAGCTGTGACATACCAAGGGCACTCGCCGAGTGCATTAGCAGGGTTGGGGCGCAAATGGACTTTTTTATTTTGACCTCGGAAGCCCAATTCGGGTCGCCAGTGCTCCCAGCTCGTTTCAGACCATTAATACGCTCCCAAAGCTGTTGGGAAGCAACACAAAACCCAGAGCCCTGGGTACGGCCCACCACCCTCGCCGGCCCGGGCTATGGTTTACCAGTACTCATGTGCGGGTCGGTTTCAGCTCTGCGTGGAAGCATCATGCAGCCCATATATTTCTTCAAGCCCCGAGCAGTATATTACACTCTTCTTTTGAAAATAACATTATTGGAAAACCCTTTACTTCTCGTTTATTTACATAATCACGGTGTCGCAAAGATCTTTTTGTGACTCGAAGCCTTGTTATCTCCACGACAAAGGAATTTAATTTTAATCCAAGTAAACAACAATACTCCTTTTTTAATTTTATTTCCCACAGCAACACACCTGAATTCACCTTTATTCCGTTTTAGAATGCCACTGACAAGCACCCAAATGCTTAGTTTATATACCTGTTTTAAGGTGCTAAAACTGCACAAACTATTCATGCAGCACGTGAATTAAATGTAGCCCGTGAATCAAATGCATCTAGCACGTGAAACAAATGAAGCTCCGCCGGAGCTTCATATTATGCACGTGAACATTACAATAATGACGGAGTGAAGGTGAAATCAGTACAGAACGATAAGGAAAGTTCAATGTTCGCACACTTAGCGACACTCCCACCGGAGGGTTGAAGAATGGAGTACGAGTATTTACTCAATATGTTCGTCGTATTCCTTGACTGTAGTAATTATTACATCAATGACTTTATCGCCAATATATCGTGTCTGCTTTCTATATAAGTTATAAAATGTTTGTGTTTTTGTCCTCATCTGTGAAACGTCGATCGCCTTTTCGTCATCGCTATCGATGACGATCACCTCAACATCATTTGTTGTCGTCTCGTTCGTCTGATCGTCTTTTTCATTGTTGTTTTCATCCATTTCAGTATATCCGTCACTTGAAACACAATCGTTATAATCTAGCACTGTCTCTACACTTTCGTTGTCATCATCATTAATCACCCCGTTCACAGCATCGTCACGCACCGAATCTACACTTGACTCCACTTCATTAGCTTTCACCTCAGCGTCATTTACATCCGACATATCTGAATCCGTTATATCACTATACTCAACACTTCCCACTAACACCGCACCGTTTCCACTGTTATTAGAATCAACACTACTCGTTTCACTGTTAATCTCAACCGACACAGAAGCGCAGCTGCTTTGATCCTGTACATTGAACTCAGAGATGGTCGTCATGTATCGTTCCCCGTATTCAGCCGCGTTCATTTCTCCAATCAAATCAAACACAGTATCATCTTCACTTTCTTTGTCGTAGTAAGCCTCCCTATCAATGATTCCACGAGGGGCCTTACACGCCGTTTCATGCGCTTTAAGTTTATCATAGCCATGTTTGTTTATCAAATGTTTTGAAAGGGAGCACCGTCGCACATACTTTTTGACACAATTACCAATAGCACAGAACCAGAAATCTATGTCTTCATGAGATTCCCGGATGTGACGTTTCAGGTTTCTGTCATACTTGTAGGTATTGGGGCATTGACTACATTTGAACAGCGACATGCTATAAAAGACAAAAATACACTCTAAAGTGTAACTTGTTAAAGCAAACAGGCCACCGTAAAACAATTCAAGTCATTATATAAATTTCAAATCTCTGTTATGTAAATGTAGTGTAAGGTCCTGACGTTTTAAACACACCCATACATGTTCGCAATAAACTATTTAAACATAATGCTCCACTAAAGAACAGTTCTCGATTTAAAAAAAAAAACATTGTATACGTGTTTGCTATAAATGTAAGTGCAATAAATACCTGAGGTTTCAAAAGACAAGAATTCTCTCTTGTATGTAACTTTCCAAACAGATACACCACCGCAAAACTATTTCCAAATGTATATCTCCACTATAACTATGCAAGTAAAGTCCTGATTTGCACGCTTTTTGGAACCGTAAACGAAATATGTGACACCAGCTAAGTGCTCCGCTTACATATACACACTGTCCATGCACGGACTATCTTACAGGTAAATACACTACGACACAGCTCCGCCAGAATGAATGAACACAAAATTTAATGCACGGGATTTGTAACTTGTAAACATACTACGATACATCTTCGCCAGAATGAATGAACACTAAATTTAATGCACGGGATTTGTAACTTGTAAACATACTACGATACATCTCCGCCAGAATGAATGGACACACCATTTAATGCACGGAATTTTTAACTTGTAAAACTACTTCAACACAGCTCCGCCAGAATGCATGAACACACCATTTAATGCACGGAATTTTTAACTTGTAAAACTACTACAACACAGCTCCGCCAGAATGCATGAACACACCATTTAATGCACGGAATTTTTAACTTGTAAAACTACTACAACACAGCTCCGCCAGAATGCATGAACACACCATTTAATGCACGGAATTTTTAACTTGTAAAACTACTACAACACAGCTCCGCCAGAATGCATGAACACACCATTTAATGCACGGAATTTTTAACTTGTAAAACTACTACAACACAGCTCCGCCAGAATGCATGAACATACAATTTTATGCACGGGATGCACACTGATTTATCATTTTTAAATATCATGTGAATCACAGGATATCACTTATTTACACGATGTATTTACACTTCAATGAGCAATACTGAATTGCTGTTTACTGACACAATGATTGTTTTATTTTTTCTCTTGCTTGTTTTGCTGCAGCTCTCCCAGTGCGATCTTTCGTTTCATGTTCCTTGGATACTGATCCTTGAGAAATACTCGAGTCATTACTCTCAGGTTCACTTGTGCAATTGTTCGATGTTTCAACTGGGTACAAGAGATTCAATGGACGAGCAATGACACGTCCAGAACACAGCGACACCTTAGCAGACCGAACATTCCCATCAAGAGAAGTGACAAGCGATACTATTTTTCCCAGTCTCCAGCTCCCACGAGGAATATCGTCCTTTATCAACACTACGTGACCAACACTGGGAAACAGCTGTGATTGTATCCGTCCTGATTTCAGCGAAGTCTGCGTTCTTTCACGTAAGCTGAGAAGGTATTCATCGCGCCACACCTTCCAAAATGTATTTAATAATCTTTGCCCCTTTTTCCATATCTTCAAGAGTCTCTCAGCAGAGCTTTCATACGGATTATAATCCGGGTCATTTTCATCTTGTTCCAGCTCTGGAATTCCTGTGTAGGTGTTCAGTGATAGAAAATGTCTTGGAGTCAACGTTATATTCGATTCCAAGTCATCTCCTACATAAACGAGTGGCCTTGCATTTATGGTTGTTTCTGCTTCTTTTAGAAGTGTTTGTAACTGTATGAGGGTGAGAAGGTTTCTCTGGATAGTTTTCCGCAATGCTCTCTTTACTAGACCCACGAGTCTTTCATAAAATCCGCCCATCCAGGGCGCTAGCTCCACTATGAAAGACCATCTGATTCCTTCATTTGACACATAGCTTTGAACATCTTCATGTTTGGTAACATTCTTCCATATCTTCTGTAATGTTGTATCTGCAGATTTGAATGTAAAAGCGTTATCACTCACTATCTCCACTGGAGAGCCTCTCTGAGAAATGAATCGGCGTAAAGCGAGAAGAAATTCTTCTGTAGTCATATCTAGTACTAGTTCTAGATGTACAGCTCGAATAACAAGGCACGTAAATAGGCACACCCATACTTTATTTGTTCCTTCATTTGTTCTTATATATAGGGGTCCTAAATAGTCTAGTCCTGTCCTCGAAAATGGTGTTGCCTCTCTTATCCGCTTTCCAGGGAAAGGAGGCATAGCAGGTAGTTTGTAAGGTCCTCCTTCGTGACGACGGCAAACTAAGCATGACTGAATAACACTCTTCACTGCCGCTCTTCCGTGTGGTATCCAGTACTTGTGTCTTATTTGACTCAGACACTGAGACACACCACTGTGTAAGCTTTGCTTGTGTACTTTTTCAATCATAAGATGTGTAAATCTTTCATTTTTGGGTAGTAACACGGGTCGTCTTGCACTTTCAATTATGTTGGCTTGATCTATTCTACCTTTACAACGCAGTATTCCATCTGCGTCAAGATAGAGACCCAACTGCTTTTTCAAGTTATTTGGTTTGTCCGTTGCAATTGAATCAAACACTTCTTGGTAGTTCTTTCTCTGAACATGTTTCACCCACATATTTTCAGCCGCACACATTTCTGAACTTGAAAGAGATCCTCTCAGACTGCTTGATTTCCTCAGTTTGTTGATGAAACGAAGTGCCAAGGCTGTCACTCTCAGCAAATTTGTAATCGATGAATATCTTTCACTTTCAATTCCAAGCGGAGTACACTTTCTGAGACCAAAAGTTGTTGGTCCATTAACAGCTTTAGGTGTGTTAAGCAATCCCGTTTCTTTCACTGACTTTGCTTTCTTTAATTCTGTCTCATACTGAGCATTTATTTGTTCATTATTCTCAATTGCTGAGTTTGGCCATTCTTGCTCCGCTACTGTCAACCAGCTCGGTCCGTACCACCAAAGACTGTTTTCCTGGAGTTTTGGTACAGTAGTTCCACGTGTCGCTACATCTGCTGGGTTTTTCAGTTGTAGAAACATAACGAAACACAATATCACCTTCTCGATTTATTTCCTGAACTCAGTTTCGCACGAACACGGATAGCTCCTTTTCAGAATTTATCCATCTCAGAACACACTGAGAATCTGTCCACAGGTAGGTGCTTTCAATGAATACTTTCAGTTGTTCCTTGACAAACCTCAAACACCTCACTCCAGTAAGTACAGCCATCAGCTCCAACCTTGGTATTGTCATCTTCTTTATCGGAGCCAACCTTGTTTTTGAAAAGATGAGATCTGCCTTTGATTTATGTTTTCCGCTAGTTTGGAGTAGATACACTACAGCCGCATAGGCGTGATTTGAAGCATCACAGAAACAGATAAGGTGATAGTTGATGTCCTCAGTATCCCCATTTATGGCAATACAGCGTCTGACCTGAAGTTCTGATAATCTAGAAACCTCCAAACGTATTGTTGACCACACCTCAAAGTCTTCCTTGTCCAGAGAATCATCCCATTCAAGATGTTTGTTCCACAATGTTTGAAGTAACACCTTACCCTTCAGTATCACGGGAGAACACAGCCCTAGGGGATCGAACACTGATGCAATTTCTTTTAATATGTTCCTTTTGCTGGCACTTGTTGACTCAAACAGCATATTCGGTTTTGTCATAGAAATAGAATCACTCTCGATATGCCATGTATGACCTAGAACCTTCACTGCATCACAACATACACTATCAGCACTATCTATGGCCTTGTTCACTTCACTGTTACTTGAAATCCATTCACGCAGGTTCATTGACGCGTCTTTGAAGATCGATTTTGCACTGCGATAAAGATGAATTGCTTGCTCTACATCATTTGTTCCTGTGATCAAATTGTCAACGTATATATCCGTTTTCAGTTTCGTTGCAATTTCGTTTTCATATGAGTCCAAATGACTTTCAATCGTTGCTCCCAACAGAAATGGACTTGAAATAAGACCAAATGGAACTCGACAGAATCTATACTCTTGTAGGTTATCACTTTCAACTCTAGTTTCTCCACTTTCCTTTAACCACACAAATCTAGTCACATCTCTCTGGCTAGGTTGCAGCCCTATTTGAAGAAAAGCTTTCTCTATGTCGGCAACGATAGCTATTTGGTGTAACCTAAATCTCATCAACAACCCACACAGATCGTTCAACATGACTGGCCCTCTGTAGAGACAATCATTCAAGCTGTTGTACTCTTTCCTGGTCTTGGCAGAAGCATCGTACACTACCCGAAGTTTAGTGGTGGGTTTATGTGGATTGATAACTGCGTGGTGAGGCAGGTAATGCCTTGGTCCATTCACCAATGTGTAGTCAGCCTTTTCAATGACCCCCTTGTTCAATTGGTCCTGTATAATCGTGTTGTACTGCTTCATTAACTCAGGTTTATGTCTCATTCGTGCTACGTTTGACTTCAATCGACCTATTGCGAGCTCTCGGTTAAGGGGTAAATCCGGTATTTCTTCCTTCCATGGCCAAGTAACTTGATACCGACCGTCCTTAAAGGTCAAAGTTTCTTTGAAACGTTTCTTTGCCAGCTCGTTATTTGTTGTAATCAGATTATCAAGAATCCCAATGCTTTCAATGTTCCAGAAATCTTCAAGATCTGGTTTGGTAGGTATGACATTGTCAACACTTTGAAATACACTCGTTGATGTTATGTTTGTCCCATAAGTCAAAGTCAACATACTTGTTTCTTCTTGATTAGACACACCTTCAGTTGTACGTCCTGTTAATATCCATCCAAGCTTGGAAGCAAGGAGATAAAGGCCTGGCTGTACTTCAATTTTCTGAGTCAGAATAATATCTAGGTAATAATCATTACCCACAAGTAACTCAACATCAGCAGACTCTGTTTCGGATGGAATTGTGTCCGCCATATCAAGGCTCCTTACAAGATGGTCTATATTTTGAGAATCACAAAACTTCAAAGCTTTTCGCTGAACGGATCCACTAATAACAGGCACAATATTGGCAGTTATATCTAGATATTGTCCATTGTTTAGTTTAATGCTCAATCTTGTCTGTGAGGTCTTAATTGACTTTGGTTTGTTACTGCCAAATGTAACTAAATTGATCGATTCCTCAGATTCTCTTTTAAGCTGTAACTTCCCCGCTAAACTTTCTGACACATATGTTCTTTGTGAGCCGGAGTCCAAAAGAATTCGAACTTTTTCACATCTTGAATTATACTGACTTTTAATCTCCGTTTTTGCTGTCTGCATTAGTACCATCTCTCCAGATGAAACAAGTGCATTTTCACTGGCATAGGCAGCATTTTCTGTCGGTAACTCAACTACTTCCTCTGTAAGGTGAGTACTTGAAGTGTTCGAACTGAATTTCTTCTGGCACAAACTCCGGTGATGATCATTCACTTCACCACAATGAACACATGTCTTTCCTTTTTTGCAGTCTTTGGCTTTGTGTCCTGGTTTTAAACACTTAAAGCAGCTGCCTTTTAGTTGCTTTTTCCTTTCAGCAACTGTTCTATATTTAGGACATTCATCGCTCCAGTGTCTTTGTTCACAAAATCTGCACTGGTCGTAATATCTTGTAGCAGAAGGCTGATTGGTGTTGGCAACTAATGCCTCCGCCGAGCCTATAAATGATTTAGAACTTGATGCCTGTTTACCTTGCGAAGGTGGCGAGAATGGCGTCTTCCGGTCTGTCTGATTGTAAAACTGTCTGCTGTTATTACTCATTGCAGGGCCAGACCTTGGTCGGTTATCAGGTTGGGTTTGGTTGTTCCTTTTGAACAGGGATTCAGTCGAATTGCCTTTCTTTTCTGAATGTTCTCGAGCTGTTATGTACTCATGCAGTCTGTATCGCAATGAGTCAACTGTCCACTTCTTGTTAGCTCCGTGTTGCATCTCCAGTTGAAGGAGCACTTCCTCTGGCAATTTTGCCCGTATCATGGATACAAACACGTGCTGGTTCACATCTTGTTGTAAACTTTCAAGACTACGGAGATGTTTTTCCATGGTGTCTTGCAAGTTCCGTAAGTTGCTTGTCCTATTTATGGCTGGGGTCAAACTGATCATTTGATTATAATGAAGGTCTATTACCTCCTGTTTGTTGCCAAATCTCTCTTTCAGGATACCAATGGCAACTTCGTAATTTTCCTTTGATAAAGCCAACCCTTGTATAGCACCTCTGGCTTCCCCACTTACTTTACTTTTCAGGTAATTGAATTTCTCTATGCTCGATATCTTCTTATTGTTATGAACAGCATTTTCAAAGGCGTCCCAAAATTCGGACCACTTAAGTTTGTCGCCAGAGAAAGTAAGCATGTCCAGCTTTGGTAATTTCACTGTTGTTGCTAACTCTTTTTCCCTCCGTTCTTGTTTCTCCATAAACTCGTGTTGCTGTTTCATTTGGTTCTTTACAATTTCATTCATTTGCTTTTGCAATCCAATTATTTGATCCATTCCATATTTTTCTTTGTCTTCAACCAAGTGCACTTTTTTGACTGCAATGCCTTCTTCCATTTGTTTCAAATGTAATGAACACTCAATTGCTTTATCACACACAGTTTCATTTTCTGTTATAAGTAAGTCGGTCAACTCTGTATCAGAGTCTCCAACAGCCTCCGCCAACTTCTCAGTTTGATTCTCAACTTTGTCACCATATAATTGCAGTCGTTGTACACAATTGTTGATCTTAAAAATGAGCTCCGCCTCATCAAACAGGTCTGTATCAATTGCCAACAAATCACAGGCAATATTTATTTCTTTCTTTAGGATGTTCACGTATCTCGTTCGAACACCCTTCAAGTAAGGCACATTTGCAGCCATTTTGTAGCTGGCACTTTGGAAACACGTACACTGTACACGCTAAACGTAATTTAATGCACGTACCTTTTTGTTTCCTGTGTCTGCTCCCGGGTTCCGGCACCAAACTTTGTCGCAGAGATCTTTTTGTGACTCGAAGCCTTGTTATCTCCACGACAAAGGTATTTAATTTTAATCCAAGTAAACAACAATACTCCTTTTTTAATTTTATTTCCCACAGCAACACACCTGAATTCACCTTTATTCCGTTTTAGAATGCCACTGACAAGCACCCAAATGCTTAGTTTATATACCTGTTTTAAGGTGCTAAAACTGCACAAACTATTCATGCAGCACGTGAATTAAATGTAGCCCGTGAATCAAATGCATCTAGCACGTGAAACAAATGAAGCTCCGCCGGAGCTTCATATTATGCACGTGAACATTACAATAATGACGGAGTGAAGGTGAAATCAGTACAGAACGATAAGGAAAGTTCAATGTTCGCACACTTAGCGACACACGGATTGCCGGTAAAACCAACACTCATCCATAAACGTTCCTATAGGAACGCCAGTCAGTCAGTAAAACCAACACTTACAAGCGTTCTTGTAAGAGTGTCAGCCAGTAAAACCAACACACAGTCGTCCCCAGGCTCTCTCCGCATAAACCGGGATATTAGGGGTTTGCGATTGGACCAGCTCATTGGGAGTTCCTGAGCAGCCTGCGCTCTTTTAAGCCCGCGAGCAAGAAATTTTTATTGAGAAGTGCCACTGCGACCAGCTTTGGCCAACTCTTCCAACAGCTTGGTACGGGCCATCATTAACGCCTCGTCTCTCGCACGTTGAGATATCTTCTTTTTTTTCCTCCTCTGACAAGCCAACGCCCTGTTTCTGGCGCTCGCGAATTTCTTCTTTCATCTGATTGAACTTGTCTATTTCACACAGAATCAGGCGAGTACACTTGCTCATCAAGCCCTACAACCACCCCCACCGGCCTGGGCTCTCGAATCAAGTGTTGGTTTCCTTTGACAAACGTTCCTATATGAACGTTCGAAATCGGTTTTCATATACAAGGCGGTCGATATAAGCAAGGTAAATACATTGAGTAAATCGATTCATACATTTTCGAGTTGTTTTCTTTGACGTTCCTGAATGAGCGTCCTATCGATAGTCGTCCGCGGGTATATTGATTTACTTCACAGTAAGAGTATAATGGAGGTAAAAAATCTTTTTAGCGAAGAAGGCTCAAGCTTAATAAAAAAAACCTCTTACACACTGGGTGTGATGTGATGTGTTGATTAGCGAATATGAAAAATGCGGCGTGTGGTATATGTACTCGCGTCCCGCGGTTTATGGTCGCTACCGAGGAAGAGGTGATTTGTACGTGCAATGTTACGACCAAGAAGAGCCTTGTCGGGCAGACCCTAGAAAACAATTAAGGGGTATGAAGTTGAACCAGCTCATTGAGGGCCGGACTTAGAGATCGTTTAAGCTCGCAAGCAAGAAATATTCAGGTGCTACTCGACCCAGCTTGATTGATCTCTTCTAACGGCTTCGTACGAGCTGTCGTCTCTCGCACGCTGAAATAGCTTCTTTTTTCATCTTCCGATATGCCAATGCCCTGTTTCTGACGCCCACGAATTTCAGCTTTCATCTGATTGTACTTGTCAACCTCAGAGAGAATCAAGCGAAACTCCCTCTCGGATATCCGGTCATCGTTCATAGCGATAGAAATGCGGTTCGCGATTTAGTTTAGTTTTGATTCGCCCATGACACAGATCTGATCGTGCTTTTTGGCTTTGGCCTGGAGTCTCCGGCCTATAACTTTCCCGCCGACACCCAGCAACCCACACACAATCGCCCCAGCTTGAAGGCCAAGGGCGACAGCCGTCGAGATGATCGTTGCGCACAATCCGATCCCAAAAGCAGCGAGTCCAACGCCGGTCGCAGAAAACGCGGTCTAAACCCCGTCTACGACATTACCTCTGCACCGGTACTTCTTGTAGAGCGAGGCCCTGTATTCCCGCTCCTTCTCGAGACGAAATCTGACCTCGGCCACATGCTGAAGTCTGTGATTATCTCCGGTTTCAAGTCCTGGGTAGAGGCCCACCGCTGGGTATGTTTAAATGGCCTACTGGCCGATAATGACTGTAGTTTGGTCTGCTGTGAGCGCACCAGGCGTAAATCGCAGCCATTTGAGAGACACTGGACCTATAGAAATATTATGTTGGTCTAAATGACGGTATTCAACTTGGTGTTGGATTCCTTCAAGAGTGAACTGCACTTGTGGCGTTTATTGTACTAGTATAAAAATCCCAACTTTTTTATTAGCATTTGCTTGACTCCATTTGAGCTTGAAGCCGGGTACCACACCAACAAAGCCGTCGGGTCTATCTCTGAGAATTAGATCAAGGATGATCGTTGATGTTGGCAAGTCCATACCAACGATTCCCGCTGGGGGTTATTCGTAGACTATTTTCAGGATTCCCTGTCGATTGTTGCTTGTCTTTAGCACATTATCTTCGGAAAAGACGATGTTCTTCGTTCCGGGGATATACGAGCACAGTCGAGTGCCACTATTCACCACCTTCCTAACTTTGGGCTGTTTTCCAGTCACAACGTACGGAGACGAGATTTGTATGTCCATAAGCCATCCTGTTTGTTTGACGGGGTCTGCAAAGGCAACCAACTTGCCCCCAGTAATCGCCAGCGTATGAACCCGTTTTGGAACGGCATGTGAGGTTTCTACGCCGCTGAGATCACCGAATTTCAATGACCCCGCTTGGGCGAGCTATTTTCTTTTGTAGACCCCCTCAAACAGCCGGAAGGCATACAATCGATCTTCCTTCCAGTCCTTATCGAACCCCTCGGTGTCACCAAGATCAGCCACAGCCTGCCCAGGGCATTTTCTGACCCCATCGGGCCGCTTGCGTCACCCATTCCTTACATGTAGGGTTGCACTCATATACTCGAATGGTAACATCTCCCCGTTGGTATCTCTAAGTGAAATAGCTAGCTGTGAAATAGGCTCTGATAACAGCCTCTTGTACTGTAAGGTAGGAAATGATTCAGTTCTACCAGCTCCACACTTTTCATTCTCGACAGGGATGGATCTAAGCAGTGTAGATGGGCGACCGTTATGCAGATTGTCTAAAGTACTTAACTCAGCAAGGTGAAAGTAGACCTCACGGGGCTCCATTTGAACGCCATTGACAGGGGTCACGGTCGTGAGAGGAGCTCTGAAAGTGTAGTCGGAAAAGCCTAAGAGATAAGCTAATTCGCGATTCATTGATATGACTTCTTCGGGCTTTACCATTAATTGCAGTAGACCAGAGGGTTCATCTAGAGTTAGTTCGGCGCCTAGCCGCTGAAAACCTTTTCGTTGAACTCACAGACGTTATAATACCCGTCAGGTATTGTTTTTTCAGTCTTGTTATTTGAGACCTTATTGTTCTTCTTCGCCATGCATATGTTGTACCACCAGTGATAATACGTCAGCTCGCAATGAGCAATCTCTAGCTCACCCGCAGACAGGGTCCTGGCAAGATTGATTGGCACACCATTTTGAACGTCAGTGAGCGTGAAGTATATATTGACTTGAACAGTTGTAACACAACGACACCAAAATGGGTATGGATATAAAGGCATTTACGTTTAATAGCTCGGCACATTCTCAGGCAGGCGGCCATTTCAAATATAAGGAGTCAGCGTCAGGGGTGCCCATCCTAGGCATAATGATCGACGATAAGGGAAGTCTCTTCCTTTCCAAGCACCCGGACGTCTTCGCCGATTATCAAAACCCTCCGCTTACCGGGGACGTCACTATGGCAAACAAGGCGTGAGACAGCTAGCAGCACACCCCCTTCAGCTGGTGGCAGTGCCAGCTGAACTTTGCGGTTTGGTGCGCAACCACCGGATGTGGTGTTTCATTCCAGGACCATATCCAAGTGGAGGAGCTCCTTCCTGCAAGCCTGTATTGCTTTCATCGCTATTATACGACGAGGCGTCTGCTTGAGGAGCTAAAAATCGCCCTCCCTGGGGACAAATCCAATTGATGGTTCGAAAACCAATATGACTCAAGAGCGGCTTTACGATGAGTTCGCCGTTTCGCCTGATACGGATTAGAGGCAAAAGCTGGACCACGGGTGTCAAAGCCTCGGATCTTTTAGTACCTTCAAGACCCCTTCGGGGAAATACCGCAGTGATCACAACTCCTTCCTCCCGAAGGACGCCATGCGCTATAAGCAGGATATTTAAAGGCGTGGACGATGTTCATTCTCGATAAATCAGAAGGCTTCACGCAAGCGGGTATCGAGCGCCTCAACGACTCGATTCGAACTTACGTTTGGGCAATCTTCGGATAGCAAGCTCAGACCCGTTCTAACATTCTCGAAGTAAGGACGGGGTTCGAAACTCAAAAGCAATTTAAGGCGAATCTCGAAGACGCCATCACCTCGCCAGTCGACATCCCCCGCAGCATCGATCACCATCACGAGACGCTGCAATATGCATCCACACCACTAGATTACGTCTGCGGGAAAGGGCTCAACTTGATGCCGAGCAACATGGCACTCGCCCCCGGCAATGTCCAACGTTATAATAACCAAATGCAAATAGCAGGGTCAGACGCGGTCATCGGCCACAGCCCAGGAATAACCGAGGCAGTACCGATTGATCCTGCCTCTAGAGTCGATATAACATTCCAGGGGAAAACTGCCTCACCAGCCGGGACCGATCACATGCGGCCACCGAGCGGCAGACCCGAAGGATCACCTACGTCTGCCGCGGTTTCTCCGCTAGTCGATCCAGGAGACTGGAAATCCAGTCTCGACCATGAAGAAGAAATAAAACAGCTCTCATAGTCGCAGGGATCGCGGTTGGCTTATTGGTGCTTTGGTTGGTCGCGCGGTCACGCTAGCCAGTCCCTTGCAGCCACGAGAAGAATGGCCGCCACGCCGACGACCAAGGCCCACAAATCTGCAGCGGCCTTCCCTAGCGTGCTCAAGAGCCAAGAGACGATGTACCCGATGATTCCGGGCAGGGCAGCCGCGGACTTGCATGCCAAATTGACCAGGGCACGCCCGAGGGACTGTAGGTGCTTTTTTACCCACTCCTTGACACCGCCCTTGTCGGGCGACCGGGGAGCCCCGGCGGTGAGCGCAAGCACTAGGGTCAAGATTGCCATCCCAATCGCTGTAAAGATCTAGGACCGGAGAGCTTCTCTGTTCGTAGAGACGACTTCGAGCCTTGCCTGTCTTTCAAGTTCGATGTCAGAGAGATCGCCCTCCAGCTTTCTGATTCGGTCTTGAATCGCCTGCTGCATCTCAGGGTCGTTCGGCTCCACCAGTTTTTGACGTTCCAGGGCCAAGTGTTTTTCAACCTCGGTTTTCCGGCTTTCGGCCTTCGTGATCTTCGCCAGGTTGTTCACGAGCTCGTCTCGGGTTCGAGTCATAGCCTTTTCAAGCCCAGCAAGCTCCCTTTTTGCCTTGGTGACCCACGCGGTGTCGATAGGCTAATCATCAATTGTCTTCAATGCGGCCGCGACATCTCCTGGTGTTTCAATAACGTCATGGGCTACGCCGGGGAGCTCTGTCATCTCGATGGATTCAATGTTTTTGGGAGGGTTTCCTCTGCCTTTTGGAGTGTTTCCACAGCCTCTTTGTTGAGACGCGGCATATTCGATTTATAGTCAGTGAGTCCCAGTGATTGCCCAATTGCATTCACACCCCCTGTTCCATATTTCGAGGCCAGTGTGGACAAAGCCAGAAACCGGAATCCTCCCCTTGCCACAGTGATAGAATTGTTTTGTCACCGGGGGTCCAGTAGAGTGTTTTACCGTCATCATCATGCCAAACTGGTCATTGTCTATCCTGCATTCGTGGCGCAACCCCTTATAGGCACGGCTCACTTCTTTGTAGAAAGTATCGACCAGGCGCTTAATCTGGTCAAAAAGTGCTGTTCGTCTTAACTCGCCTCGGAGGTTCTGAAGATTGTCCCCGGCCGCGCATAGCCCTTGCTCGACGTCCGGTGGTGGGTCCATAACAGCGTCTGGCAGGTTGAACGATTGCGCGTCATCGTCGTCGCCATAAGGGTCGGACCTGTCTTCGAACATGGGGTTTTCAAAGTCAGCCATATTTGTGAAACAAATATGCATTTGAAGGTTGTCGCGCGTGTTTAAAACAGACTTTAATGAGCGCCAACGAAGTTGACACCATGTCATCAAGAAAGTACGGACGAAAGTTTGACCCCTACCGGTGCCTCCGCGAAGCCCTTGGGGTGAAAGGGGTGAGGAAAGCGGTGACGATAACTTACAACCCCAGCACGATCGGCCCAAACCATCAGCTTCTGGTTCGATTCCCCAATCTCGGCAAACGTGATGTCATCGTATCCGCGACCGCGAGGCTGGCCTTCATGATCACGCTGCACACCGGAGATAAGGAGATAAAGGAGACGCCAATCGGGCCTTGGTTCAGAACCTAGGCTACCCGCCCTCGTGAAAAAGACCGTCATTAAAATTTCGGGGAACGAGGTCCTTAGCATCGACGACAGTGATGTGTACCACTGCCGCGGCGATCTCTGGAGGACGGCTTCAGAGAGGAAAAAGGGCCAGTGCCAAGGCATTGATACGACCAATAGCCGAAATACGACGAGGATCCGAATCAACGCTTGCAACAAAGACGAGTCCTTTCTGGCGGACAAAGCCGTCGCCGATGCTTTCGCTTCTACATCCCACTGGACTTCGAGCTGTTCGAGAGCCACATGCCATTCTACCAGAACGCGCTGGGCGACCGGTTCGAGTATGAGCTCACGTTCACGACTACAACCGTGTGATCCAGGCCACAGGCAGGGGTGCCTCTTTCGACATTGGAAACGTCTGTCTTGAGTATGACATGCCACCCTGACAGAGCTGGTCCAAATGATCAACAACCAGTACAGAAGCCGCATTTCGATCCTGTATGACCGAGTACTGCGGCACCGCAAAATCGGCAAAGACAAGAGCGACACCCTCTGGAATATCAACCTCAACGTGCCCGCCCGCAACATGAAGGGCATCCTGATGCAGCCGTGCAACAGCCCTTCGCTCGCAACACTGAGGCCTTCTATAACCCGAAAATCGCCATGGTCGAGGTCACCATCGAGGGGATCCCCAACCAACTCTTCAGACAAGGGATGCGCTCTTACCAGATGTTTGATGACGCGAGGAAGCTCTTCGCAGCCGGCAGCAAGCGACACACTGAAGTGGCAACGGTCGAAAAAGACCTTGCCCTAGCCGATGTCAGCCTAGCAGAATACCTCACCAGCAAGTACGCGCTGTGGCTTGACCTCAGGACAAGCGACGACGACCAGCTCCACGGCTCCGGTAGGCGGATAGAGAATGCTAGCGAAGGTGTGACCATCCAGATAACGAAAAGAGCCGGGGGGGTGGCTGTGCATTGAACATCTACCTCTACGTCATCATGGATGTACAGCTTAACATCGAAGATGGCCGGTTCGTCTCAGTGGTTTATAAATCTTCCGGAGGAACGGTTAAAAGAGTTTCTACCGCGCACGGCCCATTCGGCGACAATGCGCGGGCAGACGGGATGCGGAAAAAACGTTTTTGTCCTCGATCTGCTCGAAAGCCCCTACCGGGAGAAATTTCAGCATGTAGTGGTTCTGTGCTCCACCAAACGGACCAACAGGACGTATCAGCAGCGCCCCTGGATCTGGACGGACCCTGAGATTTACGTTCTAGACCCCGGTGAGCGCCTTCCCGATTACTTGCGAGCGTTTTACCGGGTGTTCCAGGGCGAGCCGACCCTATACATCATAGACGACTGCAGCGCTAAGAGGGCTTTGACGAAGAAGAAAGACATGCTGTCAGAGCTGGCGTTCTCGGGCCGCCACGCGGAGCAGTCTGTCTGGGTACTCACGCAGAAGTACAACTCCGTCTTGAAATACTTGAGAGCAGACACGCTGGGTCTGTTTGTTCCAGTGCAAGGATCGTGACTCGTTCGAAGACTGTCTGCGTGAAAATGACGTATGTATACGCATGCCTGCGACTCCATTTTAGACAGGTCCGCTCTTGTTGTAAAAGAATGGACTGTGGCGAGCTGATAGACCAGATGCTTGACAACCCGGCGGCGCCAGACACGGCTGCGACTCAACTGGCGCAGCCGGTAGCAGAGTCATGGAAAGATGACTGGGTGCAAGAATACCGCGAAAGGCTCGCTGCAACAGTAGCAGGAGGGTCGGCCAGGAAATACGGATGATGACAATGATTTCGTGTTTAACGACGCGTCAACCCTCTTTGTGGGTCATAAGCGTCAAACAGTTAATGGTTAAACGGCATGAAGAATTATGAGGATATTAAAAGTAAAAAAAAAAAAAACCTCGCCGTCCCGCGGCACATTCCACGACCAAACTTCGACATCACCACGCCGAACGAGGTCCATCAAGCTGACCTGTTCTTTCTGCCGCACGACCGAGTTGGGAGGCGCACATACAAATACGCCCTTACCGTGGTTGATGTAGCCTCACGCTAAAACGAAGCTGAGCCTCTGGCCACTAAAGATGCCAAAGAGGTTGCTGAAGCTTTGTCTCGCATCTACAGGAGAGGCCCATTGAGGTGGCCCAAATTGCTCCAGGTTGACCCCGGCTGTGAGTTCATGGGCTCTGTCAGCCAGCTGCTGGCAAAGCACTCTGTCCAGGTTCGGCGCGGTTGGGTTGACATCCATCGGGACCAGGGTATTGTTGAGCGTTTCAATCGTACCTTGGCTGAGCGGCTCTTTGGATAGCAGTACGCTCAGGAGATGGTGCGGCCTAGTCAGCGGTTTACAGAGTGGGTGAAAAGGTTGCATGCCGTTGTGGCAGCCTTGAATTGCGAGGTCACCCGAATGACCGGCAAAAAGCCCTCTGAGGCTATAAGGGCTAAAATGCTGCTACACAGCACACAAAAGCCCGCCTCTGTAGTTCCTGGTCGTCCTGTTGGTCTCGAGGAGGCAAAACTCCCCTCCGGTATCGGCGTTCGCTATTTGTACCAGCCTGGCGAGCTTGAAGGGGGGCGCCGGCGAGCTACTGAACCCATATGGACACTGGTTGTGCACCGGCTCGGGCGCACAGTGACCAAGCCCGACGAGCCAGTGGTGTATTACTTGCAGGATTGACCCCAGCGCGGCTTTGTGCACGAGGAACTCCTTGTTGTGCCGCCCGACACACAGCTTCCTTCGGATGGGGTTAATAAGCGCTGAGCGTATCCGCTCCTTTTTTTTTGGTTGCACTCGAGGCAGGTCAGCCTGATATTGTCGCAGAAGTGGCCCACGGTGTTGTCTAACCGGTCAACGCTGAACTGCTGGATGTCCTTTGTTTGGTAAGTCCGTACGAGCTCAATATCGCACGCGGCACAATGATAGTTCTGTGCCTCCTTGAGTTCTAGGATTTGACCAACCTTCAGGTTAAACCGGAGCCCCTTGGCTTGGTCCCGTCGCTTGTGGGCCACAAGTTTCTTCGCAATAACCTTGCGGAGCTGCTGCTCGGTGAGTATGGATGGCCCCTCAGAACCCTCTTCTTGGGGACAGACTACCCTTTCGAGCTGGTGCATGTACTCCACCCTTGACACTGCCGAATATGCGAGATTGGACCACTGCAGGAAGTCATCGATTATCTAGACGTTTTGGGGGTCTGCGATGGTGAAACCTTGGCTTGAGTGGACTGCGATAGCATAGCCAAGAGCCCAGTCCTGGCCCCATCTGCCGTCGAGGACCTCGCGGGCGGTTTGCAAGGAAACTTCGACAACGTCGTTCAGAACGAGCTCTTGCGAGGTCTCGCTCTTGCGAGCTGCCATCCACCACCAAGGGCCCAGGGATGGTGACCATGATGTTTTGCCGCCGAGTATCCTTGGGACGATATAGCTGAGGAACGGGGAGGTCAGGTAAATGCTTCTCATGGCTCTCGAAAAGCCACATCCGGTCGCGAACCTTCTGCCTCGAGGTCAGGATCAAGTCCCCCGGCTTCCAAGCTTCCACGAAACTCTCCCACCCAAGACAGACCGGTAGCACTTGTCTCATAGCCCGCCACTGTACTAGGTCTAGTTGGAGACGGATCTCCCTTTTAAGAGCTTTCAGAGCCGGTGCTTTTGCCCTGTAGTCAACCAGGACCTCTTCGTAGTAATCGGCTCTCCGCCGCAGCCAGTCGTGTGGCATCTCTCCTGCGATCGGAGGTGGTTGGTCCTGGTCGCCACAACAAACGACCTTGACTCCTTTACCATCGAGCAAATGGAGTAAGGTCTCCAGTATGGTCCGGGGCACGGTGCAGACCTCATCCTAGATAATCGCGCAGGGAATGTACTTCTGCCCCATCCTTTCTGGCATCCACTCAGTCTGGCCACTCCAACGGATAAGCGAGTGGTAAGTTTGGGTCTAGACCCCTCTGGCCCGCATCTCTTTGGCTAGGCGATGGGCTGGGGTAAAGACGAGCGGGTTCTTGTTGTGGAAGAGCTCGATCGCCCGGGTGGTCTTGCCGCTGCCCCCGCCGCCGTTTAGGTAGCTCAACTGATTTCGGGTCAGAGGATCGTCATAAAGTGGTGCGGTTGAGTCGGGTACGTCTTTGATACTTGCTCTACACTCAGAGTCGGGGACATAGACCGCGTGCCAAAGTGGCATGTAGAGCTGTTCACCCTTGTCACGCCACTGAACCGGGTCAATCCCATTTCGTGGTGGCTTCGGGGTTTCCTCGTCGTGGCGGGTAATACAGGTGCGGCAATATCCTTTTGGGTGCACCTCATGAGGTTTGAAAGCCTCGACCTCCCTCTAGCTTACAGAGCGCCGTTTTCTTTACATAGATGGAATCGGTTGCCACCTGTACGGCCTCATCGGGTTCAAACCTTGAAAGAATGGAGATTAGATTGATGTGGGCATATGCGAGCATCGAGGCCCTGAGGCGAGCGTACTGTGGTTGGGAGCCGTCATTATATGTGAGAACATAGCCAAGAGGACACCTTCCGGGAGCGCCGACCAGGGCGCCGCTTTGGCGGGTGTCTCGCACGAGGAAGTCAAGTTCTCCTTGGCTGGTCACAAGCCTTCGTGTCAGTCTTTTGCCGCTAACTCCGTGGGCAGCTTTGGCGCCCTGGATGAACTTGCCGATAATACTTCAGCCTTGGTCACGGTCTTCTGGGAGCCACACATCGGTTTGCTTCTTAAAGGCGATGATGGCTTCCCGAACCTTGAGGCTCTTCAGCAAGCCAGACTCTGTGAGGAAGGCAAGGAGCTGTGTCGGTGCACAACCTCCGCTTTCGGAGGCGAAATGCTTCCCGAACCAGGCAGGGATGACAGGATGGCAGGTTGCATCAAACTCCCATTCTTGAATTACGGCGAAACCTGTGCCTATGTCTTTGAGGAGAGCGCCGTGATGGCTACACGGACCATCCGGTAGGTTGGGTTTCCGAACCGCTCGAAATAGGGTTTGGCTTCACCCATGCCCTGGAAGTTTGCCGGATAGCAGGCCTTCATGTTGATGCTGACAACTTCCCTCGTGTCATAATTCATCGAGTTCCAGAAACCACCGTGACCGTGCTCCACGCAGGCCTTCTCGACGTCTGGGAGGAGGTTAGCTGGGGATGGCTTCCAGCCGTTCCTTTCCTTTGCCACAATGCTGGCCGCGTGATTTTCGCCGAAGGTTCTCTCAGCAAGTTCAGGGTTGCCCAGTTTGGCACAGTTTGCTTGGAGTCGCTCTTGGACCTTCCGCGTCCTGTAGGTGCGGCCGTCCTGGAGCACGAACTGGTCAGCTGAAAGCTGTCGGTCTTGGCCGCATAGGAGCCAGACCGCAATCGGTTCCCCCCAGGTTGCTTCCCGAATAGCCTGCCAGACGTCGCGCTTGAAGATGTGAACCTCTCTACTCTGGGGGAAGTGGAGGTCTTTGGACCAAGCGTGGCGTTGTGGCAGATGAGTTCTATCGTTTTCCATCTGCTATGTTGGTATTTGGCGCTGTCGTATGTTTTCACTAGCAATGTCGCTCAGGATGCCACGTCGTCAACAGTTGCGCCACCTATGTGAACTCTCCTCTCCCATTCTTGTATTTTCTGGTGGCGCACTGCGTTAGCCCCTGGCCCCTCACGGCACCTTCAAAGTGCTCCACAACTCTCTGGGCCACACAGTTGAGGTCGCAATCTCTTAGTGAGGCGAGGTTGGCCGGGTGTGGATCTCTACTTGGGTAGAGGTCTTTGGCAACTGCAGTGAAAGGGTAGGCGTTCTGGTAGAAGACTTTATCCATTCCAGTCAACACGCCAGGCCTTGTGTCCCGTGAGATCTCAATGATGGTCTGTCTCTTCTTTCTCTCCATACGGATAGGGTCGAATTTTTCTTCAACGGCCCAGCTGCAATCCTGGTGCTCACGGAGAAACTTGAGTTTCAGTATAAACCCGTCCCCCGGAACGCTATCTAGCAGCCTTGTCGCTCTCTCGTCTGTCATGCAGGCATCCAGAGCCAGTCGGCCTGCTCTGGCATGAATACCATCAGCGAACTCGATATCACCGATGCCAAATGGGTCTTCTTCTTCCATCCTCCATGTAGAGAAGACCGCAGCGGCGCCGTCGACTTCGAACTCTTCTTTGGCGTCATTAAGAATCTCGACCCACTGGTCGGCAGAGAGCCCCACCGGGTGAGGGACATGACCGTCCAGGTCGGTAAAATTCGCTGCCGAGGGCAGCAGCTTGGTCGTGCATTTCTGCAAGGATCTCATCGATTAGTTCATGCATAGTTGCAGATAGGTATACTAGTTATCAAAATATTCTCTAATTGGAAATATCAGTATCGGACATACGCATAAATTCCTTCATCATCGGTCTGGCTGCACGGCTCCACGTACTTGCATACCCGTGCGACCAACAAAGTCGTTGTTTGTTTGTAACCCCCGCGCCACAAACCTTGCATGGCTTCGTGTATGAACCTTTGCGGAAAAGCAAGCGGTGGATTTTACAGTACTCTTCCATACAACTGTTACCACAGGACTCAACCTAGCCCAAAGTCAGCCAATTAAAATTGTTGCGTCCCTTAGGCATGATTAAGAATGAACGTTTAAATCAGTATAACGTATACAAATACTTGTCTAAATGGGTTACTTCTTAATCCCGGCAGGAAAACGTTTGGGTGTTGGGTGGCTTTATTTTTTGAATGGGATGTGTCTTAGAACTAATATTGCATATACTGGAACCCACCCACCCCATGCTACTACACTCGGCGAGTGCCCTTGGTATGTCGCAGCCAGTTGGGTTGGAATTTTTTTAGGGTAGGGAGGTTTAATTTGCCCCCCCCCCCTGCTGCTATATCGTCTCGGTCAGTATACTTAACCACACTTTTATTGGGCAGGCTTATACGACTGTGAATACTTCTAAAGCGGATCTAACGAAATCTAGCAATCTTTGTTAGGAGCAGAAAAAGGAAGATTATCGAAAATGTTCATAATTAAAATGCTAGTTATAAAGGTATGGACGATTCTAGCAAATGGGTGGTTATCGTAGTGTGAATTTAGCACAGGTGAATAAATTGAATTAAGCACTGGTCTGCACAGGAACAAAACTTGTCAAATGCGACTAAAAGTCGTGAATAACCTGTTCATGTGATCAACACTTGAATTCAACAATGTTTTCGAAAATATTTATCTGTAATACTATTCACATTCAAGTATAAACACAGTTAAATTCCCACAATAGACCAGATTCAAAGGTGGTCTCTTTCTTAAGGAAATTGCGGACCGAACAATTTGTTTTGGCGCAACTAGGCCACGTAACGACATTACACTAATGGGCCCCGTCAAGCGATTTTGGTACTTATCGCCTTTGCGAGCAGCGAAGGTTCAGGCGAGCCTGCGCATCCGCTTAGTCTCGCCAGAACCTTCGCTGCTCGCTCATACAAGCAGTGAATCAAGAGGAACCTTCAGACAGAAAGCCATATCCCTGGCCTGTCTGAATGGCTGGGCATGCGCAGTTAAAATTTGTCATGACGGAATGCTCGAAGACACAAATTCGCTTGGCGGGGCTCACTTGTTTTACTAACGGTTCAAGTGCGATTCTTCTGATGTTCTGATGTAGTTAATAGTGTTTATGTTCGTCTTTGCATGTATATATTGCTTTGGATAGCCGTTTTTGCCATTTTCTGGGAAAGTAACTGTCCTTTTGGCATTCGCTTGTGAAGTCTTCAATATAGTGAAGTAGAAGTAAAACAAAGATCAGGAATCGATTCAATTAAATTGCTCCACCCATCAAAGACACCAAAGGGAACGAATCACAAACATGAAGCAACCAGACCATAATGGAAACCTAAACAAAGGAAGGTCATAAGGACAGTTACTTTCCCACAAAATGGCCAAATGGCCATCCAAAATAAAAAGACACATTGATACACACAGTAAGTAACAAACAAGAACATAAATAAACCGCCACAGAAGAACAGCCTTGGAACGGTCAGTGGAAAGAATTCCACTGGGGGGCTTAAATCTATTTTACATGGTCATAATCCTCGCCCTTACCTCTGTCGCGGTATACACTGTTTGTAGTTCTTTCTCTTTGTTGTCTTGGATGGGAGTTGAGAGCTGTACATAATTGTATCAATTCCTGATCATTGCGCTCACTGCTGTTTCCAAACATAATGACAGGAAACGAAACCTTTTTAAATATCTATTTGAAAGAAAAGTATTAATGTTAGTGGATCTTAATAGCCGAATTTTATTGTACATGTATTATACAGTCAAGATTTGATAAAATTCTGAAAGCTTATTGGGCCCCGCCAAGCGATTTTGGTACTTATCGCCTATGCGAGCAGCGAAGGTTCAGGCGAGCCTGCGCATCCGCGCAGTCTCGCCAGAACCTTCGCTGCTCGCTCATACAAGCAGTGAATCAAGAGGAACCTTCAGACAGAAATCCATATCCCTGGCCCCTCTGAATGGCTGGGCATGCGCAGTTGAAATTTGTCATGACGGAATGCTCGAAGACACAAATTCGCTTGGCGGGGCTCATATAAATCATCTCCTGATGATCTCCTGATGATACACGTTCAAACAATATATACGCGACTGGTAGTTGCACAAGTGGCATGTGAATGTAACACATGTTTGATAGTGATAGTATACCTTATAAACATTTGGTCACATCACGTGAACCTCTGTCACTGGCGTGCGCTTTCCACCATGAAATTCAAACACACATCCTGAAATCTTATATATGAGCCTGGGCACAAAACATGTGCGCCCAACGAAGACTCGGATCAGCCTGCGTATCCGCACAGTCTGATCAGAGTCTTCGCTGCGCGCTCTAGGGATAGCTAAGAACCCAATGCTCCTTCATACATCAAGAGAAATATCTGGTCAGACTATGTGGATGCGCAGGCTGATCTTATTCTTCGCTGGGTGCACATGTAAATTGTAGGAAATGCTGTATCCAGGCTAACATAGAAACTGGAGATATCCTACTATCCAAGCTTCGAAAACGAAGGTGTGGGGACTGACTGCGCGGATGTGCAGGCTGACCTGCGCCTTTGTTGTTCGCAAATGGCAAACACAGGTTTTCTCATGACGAGACTCTTTTCTGTTTGCAGTTATTACACGCATTTATCTAAAAGACATGAAAATCGTGATCGGTGTATATTTTCCTAAAAGGTCTGCTGTACGTATTAAATCGTGCTCGTGCGTAGGGGAATGGAGAATTGATAGTTTGTCTGGCATTAATTACAGACAAGCACTAATCTCACACTGGTAAAGGCAAGCGCGCAGGGTAAGGAAAAACCCACAGGATAAGGAATTTTTTCGATCAGGATAAGGAAGAAGATGGCGGAAACGGTATCACATGTGCAGGTTTGTTGTTGTTCTAGATCTCGTGTTATGGTTACTAATCAATACGGCTGCCCACATTAGCTTCACGGAAGACACATATTATTCACAAATTTCGATGGTTTCAATTCGACGGTGACAGCCAGTCAAACGGAGAACCGGACACAGCGGAGCTACTCTACCACGAATTCTCATTATTTTACGTGAAAGGTCTTCTGGGAAGATGGCATGCACTTTTTTGTTAGTTGTAGACATACACATGGTAAATCGGACTGTTGCAAATACGATTTAAGGAAAATTGGAAATTGGAGGGCCCACAGTGAGAAATCTTAATTCCATTTTCAATACAACGCCCACGGGCAAGGAAATGGGTACAACGCATATGATAAGACACAAAATTTTCCAGGGAAAATGGTAGTTGTATGGTCGTAGTTCTAGTAAATTTCCATCTCAGAGTAGGTTTTCCGATATTAATAATTAGTCCTACATAGTTTAAAGCACCAATTGTGACCTTTAGGAAACGTTCAAAATTTGTGTGCCTTGTCTTGGCATGCGCATTGCTCTGGTTCTAGCAATATGATAATCCCCTAGGGGGGGGATAGTTGTTGTTGTGGAATGTATTTCCCTTCTCTGATAGAAGCACCTCTTGCGTAGGCAGGAGTAGTGTGTCTTTTAAAAATTTTAACGCCCAGCTAAAACCACGGTATAAAAGGAACGTATGTACATATTATCTGGCCAGAGTGGACAACCATTTATCCCTAGAATTTTTGTAACTTGAGTTTCTGTGCATGTATATTATAAAAACAGTTTCTGGACACATCTTCAGATGGATTGGTTCATCGCGATCATGATTTAGAGAAATGATATATTGTAGGGGTCAGCCTGCGGCTCCTTATAAGCTTAATAATAAGGAAGAAGTGCAGTTGGCGGTCATAAGTAGGCATCAGATGTTTCACCGGAGATGCGTCATGTGACATTCTTTCACCAGGAAGATAAAGTAGCGAGTGATCTATCAAGTGATCGATCAGAGTCTGCTGCTGATGATGATGATGTGATGATGGTGAGTGATCGGTGATGGAAGCTACTGTTGGTTGAGATACGTCAAACAACATTCATTTGCCAGGCTGATGATTAGCACTGAACTGTTACTGGTGACACGTCAAACGACATTCATATACCAGGATGATGATGATGGTGATGATTGGTGAATGAGGATGATAATAATGATGATGATGATGATTGGTGAATGATGATGATGATTGGTGAATGAGGATGATAATAATGATGTTGATGATGATTGGTGGATGATGATGATGATGAATGATGATGACTGGTGGTGATCGATGACGACTGATGATGGGTGATCACAGGCTGTCAAGATCAAGTTGTACACCAAAAAGACATTCACCTTGTGACCTCATTCTGTGATTCACCAAACGTACCACGAAAACGCATGACGACAGAAACTTCGACTCAGAATAAGCCAACTACGACGGTTACGATGATTTTACCTGTTTGAATGATTAATCTATTACCGACAGTGATAGAAAGTCCTAATGACGACTGGTGACACGACTCGAACAAGGAGTAAACTTGACAGAAATTTTGACATCTTTTCGCGAACTTTTCCTTGTGCTTTTAGTACTAGCTACATGGACAGAGCCGAGTTGAACCGAATGAACAGAATGACTGCGCAGGCGTCCTTATGTTTATGGCTCTTCCAATGGCTGTTCCGCGAACTTGACGCGCTTGCGGCAATGCGCTAGAATGAGCGACTAAGCTTGCGAATTCTATGATTTCGTCAAAGATAGATTAATCAGATTGAAGTTTGTTTCTATTACAGATAGTCTCTAACAGGAAATAAGAATAACTTTTCAGTTTTAGGTGTATCGATCGGGGGAATCTTAGTCCACCCGACCCGAGAATTGCCGGCTCTATGCAAATTAGCCACGATTTCAACCCAAACCGCCAAGATCTCCACCAAATCCGCACAACGCTATCGGTCCGGGCCCATATATAAAGAAGATCGTATCCTTTCTCTGGCATTCTGTGCGCTGATCCTCTGAGAAGCAGCAGAAGCCACATTATATAATTCACCGAGTTTTGATTTGTGTAGATACTGACAGTTGAAGAAGTAAGGATGGAGGCTGATGTCTGGTTACAGTTACAGTTATGAAGAGTTCTTGGTTTGAATTTACAATTTGTTGTTGATTTAATATTGTTTTGTTGAATTTCCAAATGTCTTAGACTTGCAGGCTCGTTCCAGTACCCCATTCGACGACAGCGACCTTGTGACCTTGGTGCTATTTATAGATACATGTATACAGTGCAAAGGGTTTCCCTCAGCAATGCAGGAATGAGTCTGTGCTATTTTTAGATACGTCAGCCAAGATACCGTATTTACAGCCTTGAAAGGAAAGAGCCTGGGAGAACTAAAGATAATGTTTTCTTTTTCTTATTACTGTTAGAGTTTAACTTTTTGGATTTACTTCGACACTTAACTTGATTTTATTTTCTTAAACCAAGTAATAGCTTTGCTAATATTGCATCAGATATTAGATTACTTATGCATTAATGATTTTTCATTAAATCTGAAGTTCTTAATTGGCTATTAAGCATTTCTTAATTAAAGTTTAACATTCCGGAACATGCACCAGTTATGCTGATGCTCTCTGGAGAAGTGTTAGTTATGCTAGCACCTTAAGTCTATATACAAGTCATGCTAAAGTTCTTGAATAATTAATTACGTTAATTTGCATAGTTAACGGACCGTTAATTAGGGCGTATGCATCAGTTATGCTGTGCCTGCCCTTGTCTAAATTTCAATTAGTAAGATTACGTGTTTAATAAGACTTATGCCGCTGTCCATGATGTAAAGGGGAGATAACTGTTCTTTATTGTTGGGTCATGCCCTTCACTTAGGATCAGTTTGTCTCACTGATGTGACCTTGACCTTAATTCCTATGACCTGAGATGACCTTAACCTAGATACAGACTAACCTGGTAGAGAAAGAGGGTACCAGTGAGAGATACCGTAGCTAATCTATGAGAGGGTTACAGTACAGATCTAACGAGAGAGAGACAAGATTGCCTTTTGACATTAAGTGTTTTATACTAGATTATACTATATTTTATTCAGCAGAAATCTGCCTTAGTTGTCCTTCCTCCTCTTCAGTCTCTCCAATTTTAAAGTAGCTTAATTAATTACACTCTATGTGAGAGGTCTATTTAATGCCATAAGTTATAAGGGTGTGTCGCTCCGCCTGTCCGTCGGCCAATGCGTATGTCCGGTCTTGCTTGGTTGAAAGCGGCCAGGGTTCAGTGACCTTGACCCCTTTGACCCTGCATATTAAATGGTGTCAGAAAGGTGGGATTCATCAAGCTTGTATGACAGAGAAGACACAGAACAGTATCGTAAAGACACAGTCTAGGTACAGGCTAACAGATGTGGCGAAGACACAGGCAAAGTATGGATCCAGTGATGCGGACCCCAAGAAGGTATTAAGGTGGAGTGACACACTTTGGCACATGTTTGATAAATATAACAAGGCATTATTAAAAAAAAAATGTATTTCAGATAAAATGGGCAAAAGAAAGAATTTAAAAAGGAGAGACACTGAGGTTGAGGGAGACGGCAGTGGCAGTGATGTAACTTTAAGTGTAGTTGAGAATGAGAGGGACAGTGGGGATGAGTCTGATGTAATTATTAGGGAAGGGGCGAACACGCGTAGGGAAACCGTGAATTTTGAGCCGCCTATGGTGCAGCGCGAAAACGTTTTTAGGCAGAATGGAGACCCAGAGGTTGACCTTAGACATGAAGGTATAGACATAGACCAGGATGAGCAAGCTGAAGGAGATGCAGCTAGATCCAGGGTAAGAGAAAATAATGATGTTACCACGGCAATGAAGGAAATGACGCAGGCCTTGGTAAAAACAATTAGGGAATCAAACAGGGCCATAAGTCAGAATATAACCCATGTTTTAGAGGAAGTGCAGCGCAGACCACATGCCGAGCAGGCTCCTGCACAGTGTAGGGCTGGTAGAAATGAACAAGCTCGTAGGCCAGGCCCTAATGTAAGGCGTCCTCTTTATAGTAGAAGTGAATTTTCAGATACTGAAGAAGATGAGGGTATGTATCAATCTTCTAGATATCCGCAAAATGTGGATCCTGTACAGCAAAGGGAGACAACCAAGTTACCCATATTTACAGGTAAGGAGCAGTGGAACGTCTGGTTTAACAGGTTCACTGAGGTGGCAGATAGAAGGGGCTGGAGTAATGAGGATCGTCTAGATGAGATCTTGCCTAGGTTGCAGGGTGCTGCGGGTGAGTTTGTGTTTGGACAACTGAGACGTGAAGTACGGAGTAATTATTCCCAACTAGTCTCAGAATTGAACAGTAGGTTTAGGGTGGTGGTAACTAAAAAAACATATGGGGCTCAGTTTAGTCATCGTGACCAGAAGGTTAGTGAGACAGTGGAGGAATACGCTGCTGAACTTAAAAGGTTGTATGATAAGGCACATGCAAATAGGGATGAGGTGACAAGAAGGGAGGATTTGCTGAGGCGTTTTCTAGATGGCCTACATGACGAAAAGGCCCTGTTTCAGGTTGAGTATGTTAAGGAGCCTAAGGACATAGACGAGGCCGTATATCAAGTAGTAGATTTTCGGGAAACCCGCAGACGTCCATTGATGGGTGATTATAATAGTGAGAAGAAAGGTAAGAGACATGCTCGCTCAGTAAGTTTTGCCACAGCCGAGGACGAGGACAGTGATGACGAGAGTGAGGAGACCGAGGACCGGACTAGGAAGGTGAAGCGGAAACGGCATAGCCGTGTACGCAGAACTGGGAACAGTCAGTCCTCTAACTCGGGGAAACCAGCCTCAGGTAATTTGTCTGATAAACCTGGACAGGAGCAGAAATCTACTGGTGATGGGCAACTTGAGAAAACACTCAAGGCTCTTCAAGATAAAATTGTAAGTTTAGAAAAACAGCTGCAACAGCAGAGGGGTAACAGTGCTAGGAGTCCTAGCAACCCAAATGTCGTCTGTTTTACCTGCTCTGAGGTGGGTCATTTTTCCAGGAACTGTCCACAGAAGGGGCTAGGTAGAAGAAACAGTCCATATTATGGTCAACAGGGTAATGGTGCTCAGGGTGGTTATCAAAGGCGTGGTTCTTCCTATTTTCAAAATGATGGGTATCAAGGGACCTTCCAGGGGGTAGGACAGAGCTCCTCTCAACCGTTAAACTAGAATGGGTCGGTTCTGATGGCCGTGAAACGACCCTTGTTTATGACAAGAAAGGCCAAAATTTTCAGAAAAAGAAATTTCGTACGACTCTACCAAGTAGTGTGGGTGCTTACATTGACGCTACAGTGGGAGGGGTACCCTTGTATTTCCCCATTGACACTGGGGCTTCTCAGACTATTTTGAGCACAAGGATTTATGAGAGGATTCCAGCTAATTGCAGACCCAAGCTGAATGAGTCATCCAACAATATCACATGTGCAGGTGGTACTATACTAAAAGAGCATGGAAAGGCCATATTTGACTTGCAACTTGGAAGTCTTAGATTAACAAAAGAGTTGATTGTGGCTGATATAGGGGATGAAGGGTTGCTTGGTGCAGATATAATGCAGGAAGATAAAGAGGGCCCTGGGGATCTTATCCTTAGTAGGGGCATCTTAAGATTAAGGGGAATGGACATTGAGATTTTAAGGGTAGGAAAGGATTGTAGGGTAAGGAAAGTCACAGCCGCAGACCACTACACTGTGCCAGGATACTGCGAGCAGGTAATTGATGTATTCATAGAGCGTTTCCCAGAGGATGATTATGCCAGAAACAAAGATGTGCTTGTGGAGGCTTGTGATGGGTTCAATACCAGGTATCCACTTGTAATGGCTAGTTCTGTGGTTGACATGGATTCTGGTCCTACTCAAAAGGTAAGACTTTTAAACCCCTCTAGTGATCCGGTGTCAGTCTATCAAGACAGTGTGATAGGAACTGCAGAAAGGTATGATGACTTGCATTTGATTATCCAGTCAGAAGACCCGTCACAGACAGAAAATAACAATGCGGTTCGGCGAGTACAGCTCATGAACACGAGTACAGAGAATGAGATACCTAGGGTGGCTGTACATTCTACTCAAAGTAAGTTACCACAGCATTTGGAGGATCTGTGCAGTCAAGCCTGTCATGATAGGACTGAGCAAGAAAGGGAGATAATAACTGATCTCCTTATTAAACATGAAAATGTCTTTTCACGTCATGAGTTTGATCTAGGTAGGACATCGCCCTCACTTGGTGTTCACATAATTGATACTGGGAATGCGAAACCGGTCCGTTGTCCGCCAAGACGTGTGCCCTTGGCATTTGCTGATGAGGAGCGCAAAGTGATTGAAACCATGGAAAAACAGGGTATCATACGTAAGTCACGCAGCTGCTGGAGTAGTCCATTAGTCCTGGTGAGAAAGAAAGACGGCAAGGTGAGACCATGTGTTGATTACAGGGCCGTAAACAAGGTAACACAAATGGACAATTTTCCCATCCCTAGGACAAGGGACTGTCTTGACGCAGTGGCAGGTGCGAGCGTGTTTTCAACTTTCGATGTCACGAGTTCGTATCATCAGGTCCCCGTCCGCGGAATTGATGTCCCTAAAACTGCATTCATTACTAAGTATGGTTTATATGAACATTGCACCATGCCTATGGGAATGAAAAATTCGAGTGCAACATTTCAAAGAATTGTGGAAGCTGTCTTGCATGGGCTCAACTGGTTGACATGTCTTATCTATCTTGATGACATAGTAGTTTTTGCCAGAACATTTCAGGAACATGCAGACCGAGTTGATGCTGTGCTTAGCCGTATAGAAGCAGCTGGGTTGAAACTCAAACCCAATAAGTGCCATTTGTTTCAAAGAGAGGTGCATTTTCTTGGACACATCATCTCTGGATCAGGTGTTCTTCCTAGTCCTGACAATGTGGCCAAAATTATGCAGTTTGCAGCCCCCAAAAATGCAACACAGGCCCGTTCACTGATTGGCCTGGGTAGTTATTATCGCCGCCATATCAAAGGCTATAGCAGCATGATGAAGCCAATTATAGATTTAACCAAGAAAGGTAAGGAATTTCGGTGGACAAAACAGTGTGATGAGGCCTTGGAGAAGCTCAAAGAAGCACTGGTAAGTCCTCCCATTATTGCATATCCTCTGGACAAGGGAGAATATTTCTTAGACTGTGACGCTAGTGATTACGCCATAGGTGGTGTGCTCAGCCAGATTCAAGGGGGTGAAGAAAAGGTAATATCTTATGGAAGCAAGATGCTGAATAAGGCAGAAAGAAACTACTGTGTAACAGATAAAGAATTATTAGCTGTCCGCTATTTCATAGAATACTATAGACAGTATCTTCTGGGTAGAAGGTTTACAGTACGAACTGACCATAGAGCTTTGTCATTTTTGTTTTCCTTTAAAGAACCTAGAGGTAGGTTGGCACGGTATTTGGAGATTCTATCAGCTTATGACTTCGTCATTGAGTATCGAAGGGCAGGTGGTCATGCAAATGCGGATGGAATGTCCAGGTGTGTGAGCCCTTGGGATTGTCAGTGTAATGAGATAGATATGTTGGAGCCACTTAAATGTTGGCCTTGTAAAAAGTGTGAAAAGAGGGCACTAGATATGAAAAGTTCTCTGCTGATGGGGTGTTTAATGAAAAGAAATGAGACAAGATACCAACCGATAGATGGGGGTGAGTATAACCAGAGTGTAAATCAGGTGACATGCACTGTAGAGTCCATGGGCCCTATTAGTAATGGACTAAGTGACGAGTCAAAGGTAGGAAAGCTCGATGTCACACCTGATGTACAATGTGTTGAGGGTCATGATGTTGTTGGAGAAGGGGTAAAATCCAGCACCATGTCCGAAACGCATTTTTTATTGGAGTCAGAACAAGAAGTAAGTAGTCCCGTAAACATTGAAGAGATTAGTCCCCATGTAGTGATTGAAGACCCTCGGAGGTTGGTAAGTACGGGCATTGATACAGTAGAGACAAAGAGGGATATGCCGAGGAAGAGTAGCACTGATGGAAAAGGGGGTATCACAGAGAATGGTAAGCAATCAAAGGAAAATTTAAGGGCTGTAGATACAAGGTCAAAGGATCAACCTGGTGAAGGTCAGAGTGGAAAAGCTGAAGGGGGTGAGGCAGGGAGCAATGCTGAAACCCTATCTATTCCACCATACAAGGTAATCTTAAGTAATTATACAGCCGAGGACTTGGAATCAAGACAGAAAGACGATCCTGATATTTCATTTGTGTATAGTCACATGTTGAAGGGCCATAAAAGACCAAGCAATTCAGAATCAGTTAATAAGAGCCCAGCAGCGCGCCATTATTGGGTGATATGGGATTCTCTCAGTATGCACCATGGTTTGGTTTACAAAGAATGTTTACAGAAAAATGGGTTGGGAAAGTATTATCAACTGCTGGTTCCCAGGTCCTTAAAAGGGGAAGTGTTTCAAGAAGTACATAGTGGAAAGTTGGGTGGGCACTTTGGGTGCAGGAAAACTTATGAAAAGGTCAAGATGAAATATTACTGGTATGAGATGAAAGATGATGTTACCAACTGGGTATTGGCTTGTGATATTTGTGCCGCTGACAAGATCCCTTTTAAGAAGCCCAAGGCACCCCTGGGAAGCCTTAGGGTAGGCGCAACACTTGCTACCCTATCAACTGATATGATTGGTCCATTTCCTGTCACTCCCAGAAATAACAGATATGTGTTAATTGTAACAGATAGCTTCACAAAATGGACGGAAATTTTTGCAGTCCCAGATTCTACGGCTGTCACGACAGCCAATGTTATCTTAAATGAGGTTATCTCTAGATATGGTGCTCCATTGTCTATTCATAGTGATCTTGGAAGCAACTATGAAAGCCAGATTTTTCGAGAGTTGTGCAAGTTAATGGAAGTGAGAAAGACCCGAACTTCAGTTAGGAACCCGAAAGGGAACGGTCAAGCAGAAAAATTTAACAAGACTTTAATTCGCATGATTAAGGCATACCTAAAAGGGGAACAAGAGAACTGGGACTTAAATCTTGGTTGTTTGGCCGCAGCATTTCGAAGTACACCTAGTGCATCAACTAAGTTTACTCCGAACATGCTTATGTTAGGCAGGGAGGTACGTATTCCAGCGGAACTCACAAGTGGAAGTCTTAGCAGTGACACCCATCACATTACTTCGTATGGTGAGTATGTCAGCTGGTTACGAAAACGTATGGAGGCAGCTCACGACATAGCACGCGGACATCTTGAGAACGCGTCGAAGCGACACAAATACGCATATGACACTAAGATTGAACATCTGCGCTATGAACAAGGTGAATGTGTATGGTATCTGCATGAGAGGCGATTGCCCGGGGTTAGTCCTAAGCTTCAGCAGATTTATGTTCTATGTGTGGTGTTAAAAAGACTCAATGATGTGAACTATTTGATAAAACTTGAAGAGGGGGGTAGTCGTGTGGTACACCATGATAAGTTAAAGAAGTATGAGGGGAAAAATAGACCAAAATGGGTGGATAGAGCAATCCGTAGTTACAAACGAAGTAATTAGGTCAAAAGGTCAAAGGTCAAGGTCAAAACTATCTGGACACAGATACTTAGGATATGTTACAATTGTCTTTCAGCCATGGCCTCCAAGATGCTTGAGATAGCGAAGAAAAATGGTAGGGCCTACAGATGTTCCCCGTGTGGCTACCTGGGAAGAAAGAACAGAGTAGAAGAACACTTCTACAGGAAGCACGTAACAGAGTATGAGGTGCCGTACCTGTGTATCGGTTGTGACTTCCGTACAGGGGATAACACAAAGTTTGTCAGGCATCAGGAGACACCAGGGCATCGAGCGAAGGTGGACAGTGTACAGGACATTGTGGCCCTGCAAGTTTCTGCCACCCCGAGACACATGATCATTGGTCAAGATGTCATGAAGCTTAGTAGGGAGGACAGCAATCGCCATTGGTTGAATGTTGGGGAAGAGCCCTCTGGATCAGAGACACCATCATCTGTGGAGGACATCATGCCCCAGCTTCTAGGCAACAGTCCAATGGAACTGACACCACCCAGGACAACAGTCAAGGAACTGGTGACAGCTGATAAGTGTATTCAGACTGAGACTGACGTGGACTTTGTACGTAGAGTGGAGGCCAGTATTGCACAAATTTATAATAACACCTGCGAGTCCCTGTCAAGCACATTTAATTATATTGAGTCACAAAAGAAAGTAAATGAGCGTCAGGAGAAGTTAATAGAGCGGTTGGAGAAGAGGTTAGAATACTATGAAGAAAAGGAGAAGAAAGAGGAAAGAGACAGGCAAGAACGGAGGAGGAGAGAAGACAGAGAGAGGGAAGACAGAAGGAGGAGGGACAGAAGCAGAGAAAGAAAATAAATAAAATTAAGTGAAAAGTGTTGTGCACTTTGGCCTGTGTGTCAGCAATGGTTAAGTCCACTCTATAAGGAGCACAAAAGAGTAGTGGTTAAGCGCCTGAATCATGATCTGGTTACGGGTTCCAGACCCGTGCCCTGTATCACATGCTCTGCCCATGTACAAGACACCATCCATGTTGCAAAGTACTGGTTGCTACCCAGGAAATACAGAATCAGAATGTTGCGGGTGATACTTCATATGACATTCATTCACTAGGAAGATTATTTCTGATGGTACATGTCGCCATGTAGCTATAAGTCAGTAGAATTGTTGGCATGGAAGAGATAAAATGTTTGTGAGGGACCATCAAACATTTTAAAAGGGGGTAGTTGTAGGGGTCAGCCTGCGGCTCCTTATAAGCTTAATAATAAGGAAGAAGTGCAGTTGGCGGTCATAAGTAGGCATCAGATGTTTCACCGGAGATGCGTCATGTGACATTCTTTCACCAGGAAGATAAAGTAGCGAGTGATCTATCAAGTGATCGATCAGAGTCTGCTGCTGATGATGATGATGTGATGATGGTGAGTGATCGGTGATGGAAGCTACTGTTGGTTGAGATACGTCAAACAACATTCATTTGCCAGGCTGATGATTAGCACTGAACTGTTACTGGTGACACGTCAAACGACATTCATATACCAGGATGATGATGATGGTGATGATTGGTGAATGAGGATGATAATAATGATGATGATGATGATTGGTGAATGATGATGATGATTGGTGAATGAGGATGATAATAATGATGTTGATGATGATTGGTGGATGATGATGATGATGAATGATGATGACTGGTGGTGATCGATGACGACTGATGATGGGTGATCACAGGCTGTCAAGATCAAGTTGTACACCAAAAAGACATTCACCTTGTGACCTCATTCTGTGATTCACCAAACGTACCACGAAAACGCATGACGACAGAAACTTCGACTCAGAATAAGCCAACTACGACGGTTACGATGATTTTACCTGTTTGAATGATTAATCTATTACCGACAGTGATAGAAAGTCCTAATGACGACTGGTGACACGACTCGAACAAGGAGTAAACTTGACAGAAATTTTGACATCTTTTCGCGAACTTTTCCTTGTGCTTTTAGTACTAGCTACATGGACAGAGCCGAGTTGAACCGAATGAACAGAATGACTGCGCAGGCGTCCTTATGTTTATGGCTCTTCCAATGGCTGTTCCGCGAACTTGACGCGCTTGCGGCAATGCGCTAGAATGAGCGACTAAGCTTGCGAATTCTATGATTTCGTCAAAGATAGATTAATCAGATTGAAGTTTGTTTCTATTACAGATAGTCTCTAACAGGAAATAAGAATAACTTTTCAGTTTTAGGTGTATCGATCGGGGGAATCTTAGTCCACCCGACCCGAGAATTGCCGGCTCTATGCAAATTAGCCACGATTTCAACCCAAACCGCCAAGATCTCCACCAAATCCGCACAACGCTATCGGTCCGGGCCCATATATAAAGAAGATCGTATCCTTTCTCTGGCATTCTGTGCGCTGATCCTCTGAGAAGCAGCAGAAGCCACATTATATAATTCACCGAGTTTTGATTTGTGTAGATACTGACAGTTGAAGAAGTAAGGATGGAGGCTGATGTCTGGTTACAGTTACAGTTATGAAGAGTTCTTGGTTTGAATTTACAATTTGTTGTTGATTTAATATTGTTTTGTTGAATTTCCAAATGTCTTAGACTTGCAGGCTCGTTCCAGTACCCCATTCGACGACAGCGACCTTGTGACCTTGGTGCTATTTATAGATACATGTATACAGTGCAAAGGGTTTCCCTCAGCAATGCAGGAATGAGTCTGTGCTATTTTTAGATACGTCAGCCAAGATACCGTATTTACAGCCTTGAAAGGAAAGAGCCTGGGAGAACTAAAGATAATGTTTTCTTTTTCTTATTACTGTTAGAGTTTAACTTTTTGGATTTACTTCGACACTTAACTTGATTTTATTTTCTTAAACCAAGTAATAGCTTTGCTAATATTGCATCAGATATTAGATTACTTATGCATTAATGATTTTTCATTAAATCTGAAGTTCTTAATTGGCTATTAAGCATTTCTTAATTAAAGTTTAACATTCCGGAACATGCACCAGTTATGCTGATGCTCTCTGGAGAAGTGTTAGTTATGCTAGCACCTTAAGTCTATATACAAGTCATGCTAAAGTTCTTGAATAATTAATTACGTTAATTTGCATAGTTAACGGACCGTTAATTAGGGCGTATGCATCAGTTATGCTGTGCCTGCCCTTGTCTAAATTTCAATTAGTAAGATTACGTGTTTAATAAGACTTATGCCGCTGTCCATGATGTAAAGGGGAGATAACTGTTCTTTATTGTTGGGTCATGCCCTTCACTTAGGATCAGTTTGTCTCACTGATGTGACCTTGACCTTAATTCCTATGACCTGAGATGACCTTAACCTAGATACAGACTAACCTGGTAGAGAAAGAGGGTACCAGTGAGAGATACCGTAGCTAATCTATGAGAGGGTTACAGTACAGATCTAACGAGAGAGAGACAAGATTGCCTTTTGACATTAAGTGTTTTATACTAGATTATACTATATTTTATTCAGCAGAAATCTGCCTTAGTTGTCCTTCCTCCTCTTCAGTCTCTCCAATTTTAAAGTAGCTTAATTAATTACACTCTATGTGAGAGGTCTATTTAATGCCATAAGTTATAAGGGTGTGTCGCTCCGCCTGTCCGTCGGCCAATGCGTATGTCCGGTCTTGCTTGGTTGAAAGCGGCCAGGGTTCAGTGACCTTGACCCCTTTGACCCTGCATATTAAATGGTGTCAGAAAGGTGGGATTCATCAAGCTTGTATGACAGAGAAGACACAGAACAGTATCGTAAAGACACAGTCTAGGTACAGGCTAACAGATGTGGCGAAGACACAGGCAAAGTATGGATCCAGTGATGCGGACCCCAAGAAGGTATTAAGGTGGAGTGACACACTTTGGCACATGTTTGATAAATATAACAAGGCATTATTAAAAAAAAAATGTATTTCAGATAAAATGGGCAAAAGAAAGAATTTAAAAAGGAGAGACACTGAGGTTGAGGGAGACGGCAGTGGCAGTGATGTAACTTTAAGTGTAGTTGAGAATGAGAGGGACAGTGGGGATGAGTCTGATGTAATTATTAGGGAAGGGGCGAACACGCGTAGGGAAACCGTGAATTTTGAGCCGCCTATGGTGCAGCGCGAAAACGTTTTTAGGCAGAATGGAGACCCAGAGGTTGACCTTAGACATGAAGGTATAGACATAGACCAGGATGAGCAAGCTGAAGGAGATGCAGCTAGATCCAGGGTAAGAGAAAATAATGATGTTACCACGGCAATGAAGGAAATGACGCAGGCCTTGGTAAAAACAATTAGGGAATCAAACAGGGCCATAAGTCAGAATATAACCCATGTTTTAGAGGAAGTGCAGCGCAGACCACATGCCGAGCAGGCTCCTGCACAGTGTAGGGCTGGTAGAAATGAACAAGCTCGTAGGCCAGGCCCTAATGTAAGGCGTCCTCTTTATAGTAGAAGTGAATTTTCAGATACTGAAGAAGATGAGGGTATGTATCAATCTTCTAGATATCCGCAAAATGTGGATCCTGTACAGCAAAGGGAGACAACCAAGTTACCCATATTTACAGGTAAGGAGCAGTGGAACGTCTGGTTTAACAGGTTCACTGAGGTGGCAGATAGAAGGGGCTGGAGTAATGAGGATCGTCTAGATGAGATCTTGCCTAGGTTGCAGGGTGCTGCGGGTGAGTTTGTGTTTGGACAACTGAGACGTGAAGTACGGAGTAATTATTCCCAACTAGTCTCAGAATTGAACAGTAGGTTTAGGGTGGTGGTAACTAAAAAAACATATGGGGCTCAGTTTAGTCATCGTGACCAGAAGGTTAGTGAGACAGTGGAGGAATACGCTGCTGAACTTAAAAGGTTGTATGATAAGGCACATGCAAATAGGGATGAGGTGACAAGAAGGGAGGATTTGCTGAGGCGTTTTCTAGATGGCCTACATGACGAAAAGGCCCTGTTTCAGGTTGAGTATGTTAAGGAGCCTAAGGACATAGACGAGGCCGTATATCAAGTAGTAGATTTTCGGGAAACCCGCAGACGTCCATTGATGGGTGATTATAATAGTGAGAAGAAAGGTAAGAGACATGCTCGCTCAGTAAGTTTTGCCACAGCCGAGGACGAGGACAGTGATGACGAGAGTGAGGAGACCGAGGACCGGACTAGGAAGGTGAAGCGGAAACGGCATAGCCGTGTACGCAGAACTGGGAACAGTCAGTCCTCTAACTCGGGGAAACCAGCCTCAGGTAATTTGTCTGATAAACCTGGACAGGAGCAGAAATCTACTGGTGATGGGCAACTTGAGAAAACACTCAAGGCTCTTCAAGATAAAATTGTAAGTTTAGAAAAACAGCTGCAACAGCAGAGGGGTAACAGTGCTAGGAGTCCTAGCAACCCAAATGTCGTCTGTTTTACCTGCTCTGAGGTGGGTCATTTTTCCAGGAACTGTCCACAGAAGGGGCTAGGTAGAAGAAACAGTCCATATTATGGTCAACAGGGTAATGGTGCTCAGGGTGGTTATCAAAGGCGTGGTTCTTCCTATTTTCAAAATGATGGGTATCAAGGGACCTTCCAGGGGGTAGGACAGAGCTCCTCTCAACCGTTAAACTAGAATGGGTCGGTTCTGATGGCCGTGAAACGACCCTTGTTTATGACAAGAAAGGCCAAAATTTTCAGAAAAAGAAATTTCGTACGACTCTACCAAGTAGTGTGGGTGCTTACATTGACGCTACAGTGGGAGGGGTACCCTTGTATTTCCCCATTGACACTGGGGCTTCTCAGACTATTTTGAGCACAAGGATTTATGAGAGGATTCCAGCTAATTGCAGACCCAAGCTGAATGAGTCATCCAACAATATCACATGTGCAGGTGGTACTATACTAAAAGAGCATGGAAAGGCCATATTTGACTTGCAACTTGGAAGTCTTAGATTAACAAAAGAGTTGATTGTGGCTGATATAGGGGATGAAGGGTTGCTTGGTGCAGATATAATGCAGGAAGATAAAGAGGGCCCTGGGGATCTTATCCTTAGTAGGGGCATCTTAAGATTAAGGGGAATGGACATTGAGATTTTAAGGGTAGGAAAGGATTGTAGGGTAAGGAAAGTCACAGCCGCAGACCACTACACTGTGCCAGGATACTGCGAGCAGGTAATTGATGTATTCATAGAGCGTTTCCCAGAGGATGATTATGCCAGAAACAAAGATGTGCTTGTGGAGGCTTGTGATGGGTTCAATACCAGGTATCCACTTGTAATGGCTAGTTCTGTGGTTGACATGGATTCTGGTCCTACTCAAAAGGTAAGACTTTTAAACCCCTCTAGTGATCCGGTGTCAGTCTATCAAGACAGTGTGATAGGAACTGCAGAAAGGTATGATGACTTGCATTTGATTATCCAGTCAGAAGACCCGTCACAGACAGAAAATAACAATGCGGTTCGGCGAGTACAGCTCATGAACACGAGTACAGAGAATGAGATACCTAGGGTGGCTGTACATTCTACTCAAAGTAAGTTACCACAGCATTTGGAGGATCTGTGCAGTCAAGCCTGTCATGATAGGACTGAGCAAGAAAGGGAGATAATAACTGATCTCCTTATTAAACATGAAAATGTCTTTTCACGTCATGAGTTTGATCTAGGTAGGACATCGCCCTCACTTGGTGTTCACATAATTGATACTGGGAATGCGAAACCGGTCCGTTGTCCGCCAAGACGTGTGCCCTTGGCATTTGCTGATGAGGAGCGCAAAGTGATTGAAACCATGGAAAAACAGGGTATCATACGTAAGTCACGCAGCTGCTGGAGTAGTCCATTAGTCCTGGTGAGAAAGAAAGACGGCAAGGTGAGACCATGTGTTGATTACAGGGCCGTAAACAAGGTAACACAAATGGACAATTTTCCCATCCCTAGGACAAGGGACTGTCTTGACGCAGTGGCAGGTGCGAGCGTGTTTTCAACTTTCGATGTCACGAGTTCGTATCATCAGGTCCCCGTCCGCGGAATTGATGTCCCTAAAACTGCATTCATTACTAAGTATGGTTTATATGAACATTGCACCATGCCTATGGGAATGAAAAATTCGAGTGCAACATTTCAAAGAATTGTGGAAGCTGTCTTGCATGGGCTCAACTGGTTGACATGTCTTATCTATCTTGATGACATAGTAGTTTTTGCCAGAACATTTCAGGAACATGCAGACCGAGTTGATGCTGTGCTTAGCCGTATAGAAGCAGCTGGGTTGAAACTCAAACCCAATAAGTGCCATTTGTTTCAAAGAGAGGTGCATTTTCTTGGACACATCATCTCTGGATCAGGTGTTCTTCCTAGTCCTGACAATGTGGCCAAAATTATGCAGTTTGCAGCCCCCAAAAATGCAACACAGGCCCGTTCACTGATTGGCCTGGGTAGTTATTATCGCCGCCATATCAAAGGCTATAGCAGCATGATGAAGCCAATTATAGATTTAACCAAGAAAGGTAAGGAATTTCGGTGGACAAAACAGTGTGATGAGGCCTTGGAGAAGCTCAAAGAAGCACTGGTAAGTCCTCCCATTATGGCATATCCTCTGGACAAGGGAGAATATTTCTTAGACTGTGACGCTAGTGATTACGCCATAGGTGGTGTGCTCAGCCAGATTCAAGGGGGTGAAGAAAAGGTAATATCTTATGGAAGCAAGATGCTGAATAAGGCAGAAAGAAACTACTGTGTAACAGATAAAGAATTATTAGCTGTCCGCTATTTCATAGAATACTATAGACAGTATCTTCTGGGTAGAAGGTTTACAGTACGAACTGACCATAGAGCTTTGTCATTTTTGTTTTCCTTTAAAGAACCTAGAGGTAGGTTGGCACGGTATTTGGAGATTCTATCAGCTTATGACTTCGTCATTGAGTATCGAAGGGCAGGTGGTCATGCAAATGCGGATGGAATGTCCAGGTGTGTGAGCCCTTGGGATTGTCAGTGTAATGAGATAGATATGTTGGAGCCACTTAAATGTTGGCCTTGTAAAAAGTGTGAAAAGAGGGCACTAGATATGAAAAGTTCTCTGCTGATGGGGTGTTTAATGAAAAGAAATGAGACAAGATACCAACCGATAGATGGGGGTGAGTATAACCAGAGTGTAAATCAGGTGACATGCACTGTAGAGTCCATGGGCCCTATTAGTAATGGACTAAGTGACGAGTCAAAGGTAGGAAAGCTCGATGTCACACCTGATGTACAATGTGTTGAGGGTCATGATGTTGTTGGAGAAGGGGTAAAATCCAGCACCATGTCCGAAACGCATTTTTTATTGGAGTCAGAACAAGAAGTAAGTAGTCCCGTAAACATTGAAGAGATTAGTCCCCATGTAGTGATTGAAGACCCTCGGAGGTTGGTAAGTACGGGCATTGATACAGTAGAGACAAAGAGGGATATGCCGAGGAAGAGTAGCACTGATGGAAAAGGGGGTATCACAGAGAATGGTAAGCAATCAAAGGAAAATTTAAGGGCTGTAGATACAAGGTCAAAGGATCAACCTGGTGAAGGTCAGAGTGGAAAAGCTGAAGGGGGTGAGGCAGGGAGCAATGCTGAAACCCTATCTATTCCACCATACAAGGTAATCTTAAGTAATTATACAGCCGAGGACTTGGAATCAAGACAGAAAGACGATCCTGATATTTCATTTGTGTATAGTCACATGTTGAAGGGCCATAAAAGACCAAGCAATTCAGAATCAGTTAATAAGAGCCCAGCAGCGCGCCATTATTGGGTAATATGGGATTCTCTCAGTATGCACCATGGTTTGGTTTACAAAGAATGTTTACAGAAAAATGGGTTGGGAAAGTATTATCAACTGCTGGTTCCCAGGTCCTTAAAAGGGGAAGTGTTTCAAGAAGTACATAGTGGAAAGTTGGGTGGGCACTTTGGGTGCAGGAAAACTTATGAAAAGGTCAAGATGAAATATTACTGGTATGAGATGAAAGATGATGTTACCAACTGGGTATTGGCTTGTGATATTTGTGCCGCTGACAAGATCCCTTTTAAGAAGCCCAAGGCACCCCTGGGAAGCCTTAGGGTAGGCGCAACACTTGCTACCCTATCAACTGATATGATTGGTCCATTTCCTGTCACTCCCAGAAATAACAGATATGTGTTAATTGTAACAGATAGCTTCACAAAATGGACGGAAATTTTTGCAGTCCCAGATTCTACGGCTGTCACGACAGCCAATGTTATCTTAAATGAGGTTATCTCTAGATATGGTGCTCCATTGTCTATTCATAGTGATCTTGGAAGCAACTATGAAAGCCAGATTTTTCGAGAGTTGTGCAAGTTAATGGAAGTGAGAAAGACCCGAACTTCAGTTAGGAACCCGAAAGGGAACGGTCAAGCAGAAAAATTTAACAAGACTTTAATTCGCATGATTAAGGCATACCTAAAAGGGGAACAAGAGAACTGGGACTTAAATCTTGGTTGTTTGGCCGCAGCATTTCGAAGTACACCTAGTGCATCAACTAAGTTTACTCCGAACATGCTTATGTTAGGCAGGGAGGTACGTATTCCAGCGGAACTCACAAGTGGAAGTCTTAGCAGTGACACCCATCACATTACTTCGTATGGTGAGTATGTCAGCTGGTTACGAAAACGTATGGAGGCAGCTCACGACATAGCACGCGGACATCTTGAGAACGCGTCGAAGCGACACAAATACGCATATGACACTAAGATTGAACATCTGCGCTATGAACAAGGTGAATGTGTATGGTATCTGCATGAGAGGCGATTGCCCGGGGTTAGTCCTAAGCTTCAGCAGATTTATGTTCTATGTGTGGTGTTAAAAAGACTCAATGATGTGAACTATTTGATAAAACTTGAAGAGGGGGGTAGTCGTGTGGTACACCATGATAAGTTAAAGAAGTATGAGGGGAAAAATAGACCAAAATGGGTGGATAGAGCAATCCGTAGTTACAAACGAAGTAATTAGGTCAAAAGGTCAAAGGTCAAGGTCAAAACTATCTGGACACAGATACTTAGGATATGTTACAATTGTCTTTCAGCCATGGCCTCCAAGATGCTTGAGATAGCGAAGAAAAATGGTAGGGCCTACAGATGTTCCCCGTGTGGCTACCTGGGAAGAAAGAACAGAGTAGAAGAACACTTCTACAGGAAGCACGTAACAGAGTATGAGGTGCCGTACCTGTGTATCGGTTGTGACTTCCGTACAGGGGATAACACAAAGTTTGTCAGGCATCAGGAGACACCAGGGCATCGAGCGAAGGTGGACAGTGTACAGGACATTGTGGCCCTGCAAGTTTCTGCCACCCCGAGACACATGATCATTGGTCAAGATGTCATGAAGCTTAGTAGGGAGGACAGCAATCGCCATTGGTTGAATGTTGGGGAAGAGCCCTCTGGATCAGAGACACCATCATCTGTGGAGGACATCATGCCCCAGCTTCTAGGCAACAGTCCAATGGAACTGACACCACCCAGGACAACAGTCAAGGAACTGGTGACAGCTGATAAGTGTATTCAGACTGAGACTGACGTGGACTTTGTACGTAGAGTGGAGGCCAGTATTGCACAAATTTATAATAACACCTGCGAGTCCCTGTCAAGCACATTTAATTATATTGAGTCACAAAAGAAAGTAAATGAGCGTCAGGAGAAGTTAATAGAGCGGTTGGAGAAGAGGTTAGAATACTATGAAGAAAAGGAGAAGAAAGAGGAAAGAGACAGGCAAGAACGGAGGAGGAGAGAAGACAGAGAGAGGGAAGACAGAAGGAGGAGGGACAGAAGCAGAGAAAGAAAATAAATAAAATTAAGTGAAAAGTGTTGTGCACTTTGGCCTGTGTGTCAGCAATGGTTAAGTCCACTCTATAAGGAGCACAAAAGAGTAGTGGTTAAGCGCCTGAATCATGATCTGGTTACGGGTTCCAGACCCGTGCCCTGTATCACATGCTCTGCCCATGTACAAGACACCATCCATGTTGCAAAGTACTGGTTGCTACCCAGGAAATACAGAATCAGAATGTTGCGGGTGATACTTCATATGACATTCATTCACTAGGAAGATTATTTCTGATGGTACATGTCGCCATGTAGCTATAAGTCAGTAGAATTGTTGGCATGGAAGAGATAAAATGTTTGTGAGGGACCATCAAACATTTTAAAAGGGGGTAGTTGTAGGGGTCAGCCTGCGGCTCCTTATAAGCTTAATAATAAGGAAGAAGTGCAGTTGGCGGTCATAAGTAGGCATCAGATGTTTCACCGGAGATGCGTCATGTGACATTCTTTCACCAGGAAGATAAAGTAGCGAGTGATCTATCAAGTGATCGATCAGAGTCTGCTGCTGATGATGATGATGTGATGATGGTGAGTGATCGGTGATGGAAGCTACTGTTGGTTGAGATACGTCAAACAACATTCATTTGCCAGGCTGATGATTAGCACTGAACTGTTACTGGTGACACGTCAAACGACATTCATATACCAGGATGATGATGATGGTGATGATTGGTGAATGAGGATGATAATAATGATGATGATGATGATTGGTGAATGATGATGATGATTGGTGAATGAGGATGATAATAATGATGTTGATGATGATTGGTGGATGATGATGATGATGAATGATGATGACTGGTGGTGATCGATGACGACTGATGATGGGTGATCACAGGCTGTCAAGATCAAGTTGTACACCAAAAAGACATTCACCTTGTGACCTCATTCTGTGATTCACCAAACGTACCACGAAAACGCATGACGACAGAAACTTCGACTCAGAATAAGCCAACTACGACGGTTACGATGATTTTACCTGTTTGAATGATTAATCTATTACCGACAGTGATAGAAAGTCCTAATGACGACTGGTGACACGACTCGAACAAGGAGTAAACTTGACAGAAATTTTGACATCTTTTCGCGAACTTTTCCTTGTGCTTTTAGTACTAGCTACATGGACAGAGCCGAGTTGAACCGAATGAACAGAATGACTGCGCAGGCGTCCTTATGTTTATGGCTCTTCCAATGGCTGTTCCGCGAACTTGACGCGCTTGCGGCAATGCGCTAGAATGAGCGACTAAGCTTGCGAATTCTATGATTTCGTCAAAGATAGATTAATCAGATTGAAGTTTGTTTCTATTACAGATAGTCTCTAACAGGAAATAAGAATAACTTTTCAGTTTTAGGTGTATCGATCGGGGGAATCTTAGTCCACCCGACCCGAGAATTGCCGGCTCTATGCAAATTAGCCACGATTTCAACCCAAACCGCCAAGATCTCCACCAAATCCGCACAACGCTATCGGTCCGGGCCCATATATAAAGAAGATCGTATCCTTTCTCTGGCATTCTGTGCGCTGATCCTCTGAGAAGCAGCAGAAGCCACATTATATAATTCACCGAGTTTTGATTTGTGTAGATACTGACAGTTGAAGAAGTAAGGATGGAGGCTGATGTCTGGTTACAGTTACAGTTATGAAGAGTTCTTGGTTTGAATTTACAATTTGTTGTTGATTTAATATTGTTTTGTTGAATTTCCAAATGTCTTAGACTTGCAGGCTCGTTCCAGTACCCCATTCGACGACAGCGACCTTGTGACCTTGGTGCTATTTATAGATACATGTATACAGTGCAAAGGGTTTCCCTCAGCAATGCAGGAATGAGTCTGTGCTATTTTTAGATACGTCAGCCAAGATACCGTATTTACAGCCTTGAAAGGAAAGAGCCTGGGAGAACTAAAGATAATGTTTTCTTTTTCTTATTACTGTTAGAGTTTAACTTTTTGGATTTACTTCGACACTTAACTTGATTTTATTTTCTTAAACCAAGTAATAGCTTTGCTAATATTGCATCAGATATTAGATTACTTATGCATTAATGATTTTTCATTAAATCTGAAGTTCTTAATTGGCTATTAAGCATTTCTTAATTAAAGTTTAACATTCCGGAACATGCACCAGTTATGCTGATGCTCTCTGGAGAAGTGTTAGTTATGCTAGCACCTTAAGTCTATATACAAGTCATGCTAAAGTTCTTGAATAATTAATTACGTTAATTTGCATAGTTAACGGACCGTTAATTAGGGCGTATGCATCAGTTATGCTGTGCCTGCCCTTGTCTAAATTTCAATTAGTAAGATTACGTGTTTAATAAGACTTATGCCGCTGTCCATGATGTAAAGGGGAGATAACTGTTCTTTATTGTTGGGTCATGCCCTTCACTTAGGATCAGTTTGTCTCACTGATGTGACCTTGACCTTAATTCCTATGACCTGAGATGACCTTAACCTAGATACAGACTAACCTGGTAGAGAAAGAGGGTACCAGTGAGAGATACCGTAGCTAATCTATGAGAGGGTTACAGTACAGATCTAACGAGAGAGAGACAAGATTGCCTTTTGACATTAAGTGTTTTATACTAGATTATACTATATTTTATTCAGCAGAAATCTGCCTTAGTTGTCCTTCCTCCTCTTCAGTCTCTCCAATTTTAAAGTAGCTTAATTAATTACACTCTATGTGAGAGGTCTATTTAATGCCATAAGTTATAAGGGTGTGTCGCTCCGCCTGTCCGTCGGCCAATGCGTATGTCCGGTCTTGCTTGGTTGAAAGCGGCCAGGGTTCAGTGACCTTGACCCCTTTGACCCTGCAATATATGTCCATGCAGCATTTCTGGTAGAAAATTGTATGTTTGTTCTTTTGGATAAAAATAAGGTAGATAACCTCGCCAAATTCGTGAGACATACGTATTGCATGGTCATTTAATAGCCTGATATGATTTGGCTCCTTTCTGGCACCCACTCAAATCCTCTTCATTATGTATCGTTTCACTTGCTAACAGGCTTAGTTAATGGAAATATACAGAAACAATTTGTTTCGTCTTCATGTATATTCAGAATAACTTGAATTTTGGTGTGTCTGTATTGAGTTAATGAATTATGACGAAAATAGTAAGAGAAGTGTGATAAAAGTATATCACTTCGAAAGACAAAGACAACAGAAAGTGCCTTTGGAAGCACCTGATTATATAGGTTTCATCTGGCGCATTAATATATCAGGTAGCACTACTAACCATTTGTACACTAAATGAGTCGTATTTAGTTACCCCACCCACTTGCATTATCATGGAGATATACGAAGAATGAAACATTACAGGATCAAAATGCAACAGGTACAAAATTATTCATTGGGTTTTAACTAAGAAAAAAAGTAATATTAACATATATTTATCTTTACTATGAACGGAGTTATGGCATTTTTTATGTTGAATTGTCATGGTAAAAAACATACCTTATTTGTGAATGACCAACTATTTTTATTGATTTGTTTTTCTGTGAAGTAAACTTAATTTGGCTATCACCATAAAACATTTATGAAACAAATATTCAGTCGGGGCAGATATAATGGGAAATCTTACCAAGCCCTTTGCACTCAGTTCGTCGTCGGATATAAGGCAAATATTAACATGCCGAAAACACGGCTATATAAATATATTGTTAAAATTTTACTACCAAAACAATGAAATTTTACAGATAAAAGTCCTGATATTTTTCGTATTTCTGCACAAAACAAAGATTGTGAGTACTCGTTAGAACTCGTAAGAACCACCTCACCGAGGCGGTTCTAACGAGTACCCACATTCTATGTTTTTGAGCAGAAATAAGAAGAATAATGTACGCCCCTGTAAACCCTAGTTTTACTTTATAAAAGTGGGGTTTTTTGGGGTCAAAATTATATAGGCGCGTTTTCGTGGTAAGTATGTTCATGAATTGGAAACTGAATTTTTATGCCGGCCTCGGTAACTCAGTCGGATGCGGATACAATTACTTTACTCCACCCATCAAAACACCAAAAGGAAAGAAACACAAACATGAAGCGACAAGACCATAATGGAAACCTAGACAAAGGAAGGCCATAAGGACAGTTACTTTCTCACAAAATGGTCATATGGCCATCAAAAATAAAAAGACACAAGTGATATATACAGTAAGTAACAAACAACAACATAAATAAACCACCACAGAAGAACCGCATTGGAACCCTTTTCTACGGCCATTCTCTACCTTCCGCTCATTCAAGAAGGGCAGTTGTCAATTTCTGGCGAACGAATATGCACTGTACTGGCTAACCGCTTACGTATACGCTTGCCCAGGAAAAATGTGGATAGGTAGACTGACCGACTCAAAAGTAAGCAGGTCAGTCTACCTAAATGTAAGCGGTAAACTAGAATGGTGCACATTCTTGATCAATCTCCACGAAAGAATGTTGCCGACCCGGTAGGTATCGTACCCAGGTCCAGTCAGACGCGCACCCGACTGAGCTACCGAGGCCGGCCTAGAGAAATAGGGGAGAGAAAAATAAAATAAAACAGAAAATACTCAGATACCTTCAATTTATTTAATAACTGTGTCTAAAACTTGTGTGTGCAGAGTGATCTTGATCCACACTGTTTGCAAACATGATTCAAAACATTGTTGTGGGTATAGAGTACACTGTTGCCTCATCCGAGTCGATTATAACGTCGAGCCACAACATAAACTACTGAAAAGAAATAAGGAAGTTTATCCCAAATTATCATCGGAACACATCCTAACAAGGGTTTGTTTTACAAAATCCTAAAACTATGTTGTGGGTTCATGTTAAGAGTTAATGAAAAATATCACAATGTAAACACAAACGAAAAAAAAAATAACAACAATTTAAGTGTGAAAAAGGTAATTAAGAAAGCAAGGAAACATGACCAGTCAACAAATAAGTCAGCCCGATAACCAAGTGCTTATTGATCTTGTCTTCCAACAAGTTTAAACAAAATACTTAAATTTATCTATTTTTTTTAATAGTTATCAATAATTATGTTTTTGCAACTAACGATTTTGACCAGTCTTAATATCACAGGCTTATAGGTATAGTTTAAAAACAAAACAAAATTTCTTATTGATTTTGATTAAAAGTAGAAGTAAAAAAAGAAGATCAGGAATCGATACAATTAACTTACTCCACCCATCAAAGACAAAAGTGATACACACAGTAAGTAGCAAACAACAACATAAATCGCCACAGAAGAACCGCCTTGGAACGGTAAGTGGAAAGATTTCCACTGGGGGGCTTAAATCGATGTTACGCGGCCACCCTCGCCCTTACTTCCGTTGCGATTTAGACAAATAGTTTGTTCAGTCAGCATGAAGGCCTCCTAACTCATCAGTGCAACATCTCCGTGAACACAAATAATCAAAGAACCACAGGGGTGAGACAACGGTGAGGACTCGACAGCAAGAAACCACTGAAATGCTGGAGCAAAAGAAAACCAACAGTTAGACTCCGATGGGCCCGACCAGAGACAGAGAATCAGGCACCAACCAACATTACCTTGAATTAGATCTCTCTAATTCTCAATAAGCCTTTACGTTGGAACCGTCATAGAATCTGAGGCCTGACCCGGCGTGCAATTAAAGAGGGAAGCAAAGTTGCCAACCGTGATTGGGTTAACTACCACGCATGCAGTCTTTCGTATAACATCCATGTTGTACCCAATCTTTTTATATCGAAGAATGATTTTACGAAATTGGGTGCTGAAGTCATTGCGGTTATATATTTTTCTGAATTTATATACTGAGTCACCATATAATTCCGGTTCCGATAGACCTTGTTGCAGAAGAGATTTAAAATCTTCTTTTAGATGTTCCTTCCACAAACATTACCGAAAACAAACCCAAAACAATAAAGTGTCAATTGAACTGTACATTATATTAACCTGGCCAAATTGTCCTACCCAATATTTTTGTTGGCCAAATTGCCCTAGGCCGAATTATCCTAGGTCAAATCGTCCCGGCCACATCGTCCAAGATTCTTGGTGTGTGTGTGTGTGTGTGGGGGGGGGGGGGGTATTATATTGCTAGAACCAGAGAAAAGCACATGCCAAGACAAGGCACACAAACTTTGAACGTTTCCTATAAGGTCACAACTGGTGCTTTAAACTATTTTGGGCTAATTATTAATATCGGAAAACCTAATCTGAGATGGAAATTTAATGGAGCTACGACCATACCACTACCATTTTCCCCGGACAAGTTTGTGTCTTATCATATGCGTTGTACCCATTTCCTTGCCCGTGGGCGTTGTATTGAAAATGGAACTAGGATTTCTCACTGTTGGTCTTCCAATTTCCATTTTGCCTAACATCGTATTTGCAACAGTCCGATTTATCGTATGTATGTCTACAACCAACAAAAAAGTGCATGCCATCGTCCCAGAAGAGCGTTTCATGTAAAATAATGAGATTTCGTGGTTGAGTAGCTCCACTGTGTCCGGTTCTCCGTTTGACTGGCTATAACTGTTGAATTCGGACCATCGAAGATAAATTTGTGAATAATATGTGTCTTCCGTGAAGCTAATATGGGCAGCCGTATTGATAAGTAACCAAAACACGAGATCAAGAACAACAACAAACCTGAACAGGTGATGCCGATTCCGCCATTTTTTTCCTTATCCTGATCGGAAAAAAATCCTTATCCTGTTGGTTTGTTCCTTACCCTGCGCGCTTGCCTTTACCAGTGTGAATCTTAATCAAGTGCTCGAAGTGCTACTGTTTGTGTGTTAACTAGTGAAAAAATGTTGGCTCCAAACTGTCTCTCGCCGCTTACTGTCTTGCAAGTTTTGATGCTGGCGCATTAGTTCTGCATGGTTCTCCACATAATATGTTTGGAACTGGAAGAGTTGCATCTGATCCTGAAGGACAGGAGTTTATTTGCTTCCTCTGTGTCAGAGACAGTTGGAAACGAATTAAGCACCAAATAACATTCAACATAGGATAGTCTATTGACAGCTTAATCATTGATAAATAATGGCCAAATAAGGACATCAAAGTGTTAAGCCTTTGATTTCAAGGCAACTTCTTTAGCAATCAGTAGACTTGTTTCATCTGCACGAAGGGGTACACCAAGCCGAAATCACACAACAAGGAACATGCTGTTATAGCGTGGTGCTAGACGTGTTATTCTATTAAAGAAACAACAACGCGTTTGTTTTCAGTCTTTATTGTTTGAAGGTCATAACGGAAGGGAGCTAATTATCATAATGTAGCTCAACATAAAAAAAATACTTATTAAGTTTTTATCCGAGTGTTTTATTTAGAAGCCGATAACCGAACTCAGAAGATGTACATAAAGAGATTTAGTCACTACATATCTCCTCAATTAAGACAAAGTCAAAGTGTCAATTAAGTTGGTTAGAACAAAGTAGAAGTAAAACAAAGATCAGGAATTGATACAATTAACTTACTCCACCCATAAAAGACACCAAAGGGAAAGAAATACAAACATTAAGCGACCAGACCATAATGGAAACCTAAACAAAGGAAGGCCATAAGGACAGTTACTTTCCCACAAAATGGCCATATGGCCATCCAAAACCAAAAGACACAAGTGATACACACAGCAAGTAACAAACAACAACATAAATAAATCGCCACAGAAGAGCCGCCTTGGAACGGTCAGTGGAAGATTTCCACTGGGGGGCTTAAATCGATTTTACGTGGCCACAATCCTCGCCCTTACTTCCGTCGCGATTTAGACAAATAATTTGTTCAGTCCGCATGAAGGCCTCCTAACTCATCAGTGCAACATCTCCGTGAACACAAAAATCAAAGAACCACAGAGGTGAGACAACGGTGAGGACTCGACAGCAAGAAACCACTGTTTGAACTAAATATGTCATTTTAGCATTAAACTAATTCAAGTCAAATTTCAATTCAACTTTGAAACGTCATTGCCACTTAGAAATGCATTAAAAACTAATGTCTTGGATTTTCTTTTTAAAATAAGATGATGTAAAATTGATATGTTCCTTCAATAAGCCTTGATGCATATCTATGCTGTTATAAAACATATTATTGTTTGAATAAAGTAAAATGACTAGAAATAATCTAACTAGATTAACAGACTATCTATCATTATGCTAAATATAAAATAATGAGTCTTCTCTAAATTAAAATTACAGAAATTCGAAATGGTAGACATACATGGCCTTCATGATTACTTGGGGATTATTGTGCCCCAAAAACAGCTAAGTTAGCTATAGCCTAGTATCTCACATAATCCTTAAAACGAATTGGCGCATGTCTGTGAATCTGACTGGACGGATCACTGATGTTGGAGGTGCAGAATTAGCTGACCCTTTTGTAACACTTTCACCTAGTACCAGTTCATCATCTTCATCATCCAACTGAATGGCAATCGAAACACGCAGTGTGAGCTTCTTAAAACGGGTTAAATTTCGCGTTATGTCGCGACTATCTGCAGAAGATGGTATCATTCTACCTTTCTACCGTTCATTGGACCTAACCGAAACTTTATTTTCTTTATATTATCCTTTTTCACTAGCACAGTATCTCCTATCTGAACATTGGAATCTTTATCATTTTTTCTTATGCACTTTTATTGTTTCGTGTGAGATTTCGCTTTTTCATCATTTTGTCTGTGAGTCTGACTGAACGGATCACTGAATGTTCCTCATCCAGTTGAATGGCAATCAAAACGCGCAGTTTCTGGTTTGTTTGCCAATGGAAAGCCATAGGAAGACTTCCAAAATCTCGGACATACCCTTCTCGGTATTTACTCCCTTTCTTCGTTCAGGTCGATAGCCATGGTGGGCGAAGCTTGCTTACCAAGTAATGCTTAATATCATAGGACGCCTTATTACATTCTTCTGGAGTCCATGTCTGTTGGTCTGAACATTGATATTTTCCATTTGTCTATTGACTACTGATTTTGGATTAAAACTTTGGTACTACGACCTAAATTACTTTGCCTCACAAGTTCGTCACTTTTCATTTCTGCAGTTCGCTCATTTACCTGAGGGATTTTGGTTGTCGGTTCGCGTTACAACATTAGTCGATATGTTTTAAAGTAGAAGTAAAACAAAGATCAGGAATCGATACAATTAACTTACTCCACCCATCAAAGACACCAAAGGGAAAGAAATACAAACATTAAGCGACCAGACCATAATGGAAACCTAAATAAACGAAGGCCATAAGGACAGTTACTTTCCCACAAAATGGCCATATGGCCATCCAAAATTAAAAGACACAAGTGATACACACAGTAAGTAACAAACAACATAAATAAATCGCCACAGAAGAACCGCCTTGGAACGGTCAGTGGAAAGATTTCCACTGGGGGGAGGGGGGGGGGGGGGCTTAAATCGATTTTACGTGGCCACAATCCTCGCCCTAACTTCCGTCGCGAAGCCTGTTGAGACATATGATGTGCTTCGATATTGTTTGAGAAATTGATTCACATCTTGTTTCCAAATAAATTTTGAAACATGTGCTGCTTTGACTACTCTCATTAGTGGTTTGTTGAACGATACTGCTTGAGGGTTTGCTCCTGGCCATCTCGGCGTAATCTTTCTGTTACGAAAATCACTATGTTTTGCATATTATTCAAACGATTCGAATTAAACGGAATTCCATTTTCAGTTTAATTGTTTGCGGGTACCAAGTTCCAATACCTACCTAAGACTGGAATTAATGTACTGGCTGATACTGACCGAACTGTCTCCACTATTGGATATCTTGAATACTCATTAATTATTACAAACAGATATTCAAATATTTGCAATGGTCCACATAAGGCTTTCCAATGCGCTGGTGATACATCTGACATTTTAAATGGTTCCATATTCGGTCCAGGACCAAGGGTTAGCTGTAGAGAGGGCTTTAGTTGATGACCACATTTGTCATTCAGCAACCAAGTTTGTTATCCGTGTTACAGAAGGCCAAGACAAGCTTCCTACGTTATATTGGTTACCTAAACTTCAAAAAAGACCAAACAAAGCACGGTTTATTGCAAATTCAAGCTCTTGTACCACCACTGAACTCTCCAAATCATTAACTTCATGTTTGACTGCCATCAAAAACATCTGATTAAATATTGCGACAAAGTCTTCGAAAGATCAGGTAGACATCTGATTTGGTCTATAAAAAATTCTAATGAAGTTTTAAATAAATTGAAAACCAAGCGTTTTCGTTCTTCAAGTCTGTCTACTTATGATTTTTCAACCCTTTACACTACACTTCCTCATAATCGTATAACAGAAAAACTTAATGATTAACTTACATGGGCATTTCATAGGGAAACTCCCTCTATCTTGAATGTAATTTAAGAAAATTAATGCTTTTTTCACTTCTGAAGAGCATAAAAATTATACTTTATGGTCATGTCAGAAAGTGGGTGAAAGTCTCACCTTTCTACTTGACAATATTTACATAAGTTATCTTCACATTTTGGTATTAAGTTATTTAGACAAGATGTGGGTATTCCGATGGGTACTAAATGCGCACCACTTGTGGATGATCTGTTTTTGTTTTGTTATGAGAGAGACTTCATGATGTCCCTTTCTGCTGAAAACCAGTCTGAAATCATTGAAGCTTTTAGCTCCACTTCTAGATATTTGGAGGATTTAATGAATATTGATAATACCTATTTCGATGGATTGATCAGTCAAATTTACCCCTAGAACTTCAGTTAAATAAAGCATCCTCGTGCGCCATCTTATCGCGTTTATATTTCGCAATTAATTCGCTTTGCCAGAGTGTGTAGTCATCTAACTGACTTCAACACTCGTAATAAATTGTTAACGGCTAAACTTCTTAATCGGGGTTATCGGTACCATAAACTACGCAAAGCCTTTTCAAAATTTTATAGACGTCATTCTGTTTTGATTTCAAAATTCAATATTGGACGTAAATCTCTTCTGCAACAAGGTCTATCGGAACCCGAATTTTATGGTGACTTAGTATATAAATTCAGAAAAATATATAACCGCAATGCACTCAGCAGCCAATGTCGTAAAATCATTCTTCGATATAAAAAGATTGGGTACTACATGGATGTTATACGACAGACTGCATGCATGGTAGTTAACCCAATCACGGTTGACAACTTTACTGTCCTCTTTAATTGCACGCCGGTGGATCTTGCCTCAGATTCTATGACGGTTCCAGCGAAAAGGCTTATTGAGAATTAGAGAGATCTAATTCAAGGTAATGTTGGTTGGTGCCTGATGCTCTATCTCTGGTCGGGCCCATCGGAGTCTAGCTGTTGGTTTTCTTTTGTTAAAGCATTTCGTTGCTTTTCTTGCTGTCGAGTAGTCACCGTTGTTTTCATCTCTGTGGTTATTTGATTATTTGTGTTCACGGAGTTGTTGCACTGATGAGTTAGGATGCCTTCATGTGGACTGAACAAATTATTTGTCTATATCGCGACGGAAGTAAGGGCGAGGATTGTGGCCACGTAAAATCGATTTAAGCTCCACCCCGTGGAATTCGTTTCAAGGCGGTTCTTCTGTCGCGGTTTATTTTTGTTATGGTTTGTCTTTGCGTGTTTATGTCGCTTATACTCGTATCATTATATTTTGGATGGCCTATTGGCCATTTTGTGGGAAAGTAACTGTCCTTTTGGCTTTCCGATATTGATGTTTCATGGATGTTTTTCTTTCCCTTTGGTGTCTCTGATGGGAGCTGTGGGTTGATTGTATCGATTCCTCATCATTGCCTCAACTTCTATTTTGGACATGCAATACATCCCTTTTCTGTATTTTCAAATCTGTCGCTCAAATTTGGAAACCACACTTTCGACCTTAAGAACGATTTTGGTTTAGTAATTCCCTGATGGCCTTCGTGTGCATTTTGAACTGCTCTGTTTCGCAAAGAGTAAGGCAAGCAAAATTATCCTTTTATTACGAACAAGATTATTGTCAGTATGAACTGTTAATTCATCTTTCATACTGCGTTACGAAGTAAGTTCTTCCGTGTCAATATTTTCACCGTCAAGTGTTTTCCTCTCATACCAAGATCCTGATCTAACATATTAAATTGTCTTTTGCAATGTTAAGTCCTCATTTGCTTAACTTTTAACTTCGTCAATATCCATAGCTTTCATGATTGCTTCATCAATGTTCAAGTTTACATTCCCTTCAGCAAGGTTTACTTTCAATAGTCCTACTGTCACTTATTGGATGCATTTATATGTAATCACTGTTTTGGCTCCTGGTCTGTACTTTATGGTAAGCTTATACGGTTGAAACCTTAAATCCCAGCAGTAACTTCTATATGTCGGTTTCCGCTTTGGCCATATCTTTTCCAATGGCCTGTGATCCGTTATAACAGCGAATGATTTAGCTCCTCTTAGATAATTGTCAAAAAGTTCAAAATCCCAAACGACAGCTAGGGCTTCGCGCTCAGTTTGACTGTATCTTGACTCGGTGCCATCTTGTGTTCCACTGGCATATACCACTACCTTATCTTGGACTATTATACCTGCCAGACCTGCCCAATCCATCACGAAAACACGCCCGTATAATTTTCACCCACTTGAACCCGTCTTTTATATAATAAAACTATGGTTTGCATGGGTATACCTGATTTTTTCTTATTTCTGCTCTAAGATATGGATTGTGTGTACTCGTTAGAACCGCCTCGATGAGGCGGTTCTAACGTGTATCCACAATCTATATTTTTAGTAGAAATGAGAAAAGATCATTTTTTTTTTCATCTCAAAATATTCGTTTCTAAGGCGGTAAAATTTACAATGTATTTGTATAGGCGTGTTTTCGTAATGTATTTTCCAAGCTCCGATAGGCGGGGGTGACGATCAGGAACTTATCATGCCTAAACTAGAAGTGAAGGAAATGATCAGGAATCGATGCAATTAACCCACAGCTCCCATCAGAGACACCAAAGGGAATGGAACACTAACATGAAATAACTAGGCCCCGAATGGAAACATCCATAGCAGAAAGACAAAAGCTCAGTTACCTTCCCACAAAATAGACAATTGGCTATCCAAAACAAAACGATATAGCGATACGCACATTCAAAGACAAACAATAGCAAGTATAAGCCGCGACAGAAGCACCGCCTTGGAACGGACAAAGAAAAGAATTTCACTGGGGAAGAGGGTGGGGTGGGGGGGGACTTCAATCGATTTTAAGCGGACGCAAACCTCGCCCCTAACTTCTTCGCGATTTAGACAAACAATTTGTTCAGTCCGCATGAAGGCTTCCTATCTAGAATCGTTCCGTTCCGACATCTATGATAGCTTCCATGGCAGCCATCTTAAAAAGCTTTGAAACCACACCTGCTTCCTAATGGTATTATATGTAGGGTTACGTTGTCCCGCAAACCCAGATGCTAACAAGAAGACCAAGGGCGACCGATATAGTGATTCGGGCGACGCCTATTCGTATTCCGGGTTGTGTCAGCCTTTGTTGGGCTCTACAACCCAATGGCTCTTCCCTTCAACACCTGCTCATTAAGAGCAGTGAGCAGCTGGTCTTAACTTCTCACAAAAAGTGCCTAGTAACAATAACGAACATTTACAATACGGTTAACAAGACTATACGCTACAATGATAATCCCTGCCCCGGAGAACCCTGAACATTTTCATGCACATATCGTTATCGCGCATGACCTGACCTGACAAGCAGACTGATCTGTGCATGCGACAATAACCGCGCAGTAGAGCTCCGCTTGGCCGAGCAAAAAATATCAGCACCTAGTGCTGGAAACAAAGTTACTCAAAATTTACTCTCTCTCACTGAGCACTACTGAAATCAATTTCATGCTCACTATAACTGAGCACAATACCCATCAAATTTGTGCTCACCGCAACAGCACATGCAAGAGGCAACTGAACAGACTGTGGCTTTGCTCTACCTGGTCATTCGCCAATTACAGAACGAAGCTCAGTTTCAAACCCTTCTCCGCGACAAGGTTCATAAATATTTATTAAGTTAGCAACACTTAGAAACTGAAAAAGGAAGATTTTTTACACCAACTACCCACCGCGATTCCATCTTTGTGCGGGTCTACACTGTTTGCCTTAAAATTCTCAACTCATACCACTTCCGTATTTGGAAGCCGTAACTTTAGAACTGACTTTGCGACGTCGATGACTTCATTTACGCCACTAAGACCGTTTTAACACGTGACAACTGAACACCCAAAACTAGCCAATTAACATATCAGCCTACACCTAATGCGATGCGTTCATAAAAACACATTATTTACGGCAATGCATGTGTAAGCAGATTTCTAAACATAATTGACATCGTTGCAGAAAATGAACGCTCACATGTATTTCTTCTCGAACAAAATACTTCCTACGGACGCTTATGAATATGCTTGTAATAGCATGTCATTATCAAAGATAACTCGCCAGGTCCTTGTTTAAGAGTTCGCCCTGATGATTAAGATTTGATTAAAATTATCTATTAAAATTCACATCCCCTCAACACCTAAGGTCATATAGAGACGGAACCTCGATTTTCCATCAACCGGGAGGCAAAAGCTATGGATCGAACACGCGACCCGTCGTTACTAAGCATGTCACTCGAAGACTACAGAATTGGCTTCTTCTGTCGTGGTTTATTTTGTCTAGGCTTGTCTTTTGAGTGTGTGTATCGCTCATATTATTTTGCTTTAGATAGCCAATTGGCCATTTTGTGGGAAAGTAACTGTCTTTTTTGGCTTTCAGCTAGTGATTTTTCCATTAGGGTCTATTTTTGTCATATTTGTGTTTCTTTCCCTTGGTGTCTCTGATGGGAGCTGCGGGCTAATTGTATCGATTCCTGACCATTGCCTTCACTTCTATTTTTCAGAAAGTTGGGGTATAGTTAAGAGAAAATCCCAGAAACAAATACAAGCATATTCATACATTCAAAATAAAATGCAACATAGGTTTCACATACCGTCATAGCTTCTGGCTTATGAACTCGACACGTTCTTGTGGTGGCGTGGTACTGACATACCCTGCTATCTATCTTGACCCACTGCTGATATTCCGATAATTTTAGGGTATTTATATCTATCGCGGCTATCTCAGGAAAATCATCCTGTCCCGTGCTAGCTCGATAAGCTTGAGCGAGCTATAGATACAGGCTTCAATTATAGCCATGCAGCAAATTTAAGCAGAATAGGGATCTCTACTAAAATCGAATTTTGTTTTAAGGACAATGATAAAAAATACATAGGAACCCATGGTATAACATGGCAGTACAATATCACAAATAACGCTTTCGGCTAGAAAATATATATGACACTAAATAGTACGTCTGGCATTACTGACAATGATCAATCTTAATCATATTTGATTGTGTATATATGGCACTATTTGAAGACTGGCGACTGTTTTTGCAAACTACATGAAAAATAGACATATAGCCAGCTACTCATTGTAGGGCAAATAGCACCGCGCATGGATACATCGTATTATAACTGCACATTAAGTGCATGGTGAGAAATATTTTGCCTACCATATTTCATCTAAATACCTTAGTCACGCTGGCTTTGACATATATCTACTAAAAATAATTTAGACGTGCCGAAGCACCAGACAGGCTTCTGCGTTCATCTCGTAAGGAATGGTAGGTCCAATCAAGTCGAATCAAGTTTCATCGAGATTCACAACTGCTAAAATGATTCCTTGTGTATGTCAAAGATGGCGGCCATTTTGAAATTCTTTAACGACGTCCTGATCCTAATGTCCCTTTCAGCTGACACTAAATGGAAGGCATCGCCACAACATGGAGCATCAGAGTTTTTTTTCGAAATTGTTCCATTCCGGTATCCAAGATGACCGCAAATTATGGCAGTCATCTGGACATTCTTCAAAAGACATCTTTTCCCGAATCGAAAGAAGACAGAGCTGGCACTTTATGGAAGGCATCAGGGCAACGTAGAGCTTCAAAATGTAATGGCAGCCATCTTGAAAAATCTTTCACACCGCATCCGCCCCCGGAATGCTATATATATTCTAGAAACAAGAGGGCCATGATGGCCCTGGATCGCTCACCTGATCCATAGTGTAACAAGTGGGCCCCAGAGAGGGCCATTATTGGCCCCAGGGCTTTAATGTACATAATGTTGAGGGAGGTCTTAAAGGTGAAGCTTCATACCAAACATCAACAAAGGCTAAAATTTGAACAATCTTGTCAAAGGTCCACTAGATGAAGCTACACATCAAATATCAAAGACCTGGGCCTAGCGGTTTCAGAGAAGAAGATTTTTAAAGATTTTCCCTATATAAGCCTATGTAAAATCAAAGGGCCCCGGGACAGGGGCATTTTTTGCCCCAGCACTATAGTTTGAACAATCTTGGTAGGGGTCCACTAGATGAAGCTTCATACCAAATATCAAAGTTCTGGGCCTTGTGGTTTCAGAGAAGAAGATTTTTAAAGATTTTCCCTATATAAGCCTATGTAAAACCAAAGGGCCCCGTGGCAGGGGGGGATTTTTTGTCCCAGCACTATAATTTGAACAATCTTGGTAGGGGTCCACTAGACGAAGCTTCATACCAAATATCAAAGTCCTGGGCCTTGTGGTTTCAGAGAAGAAGATTTTTAAAGATTTTCCCTATATAAGCCTATGTAAAATCAAAGGGCCCCGGGACAGGGGCATTTTTTGCCCCAGCACTATAGTTTGAACAATCTTGGTAGGGGTCCACTAGATGAAGCTTCATACCAAATATCAAAGTTCTGGGCCTTGTGGTTTCAGAGAAGAAGATTTTTAAAGATTTTCCCTATATAAGCCTATGTAAAACCAAAGGGCCCCGTGGCAGGGGGGGATTTTTTGTCCCAGCACTATAATTTGAACAATCTTGGTAGGGGTCCACTAGACGAAGCTTCATACCAAATATCAAAGTCCTGGGCCTTGTGGTTTCAGAGAAGAAGATTTTTAAAGATTTTCCCTATATAAGCCTATGTAAAACCAAAGGGCCCCGGGGCAGGGGCATTTTTGGCCCCAGCACTAAAATTGGAACAATCTTGGTAGGGGTCCACTAGATGAAGCTTCATACCAAATATCAAAGTCCTGGGCCTTGTGGTTTTAGAGAAGAAAATTTTTAAAGATTTTCCCTATATAAGCCTATGTAAAACCAAAGGGCCCCGTGGCGGGGGCATTTTTGGCCCCAGCACTATAATTTGAACAATCTTGGTAGGGGTCCACTAGATGAAGCTTCATACCAAATATATAAGACCTGGGCCTTGTGGTTTCAGAGAAGAAGATTTTTAAAAATTTTCCCTATATAAGCCAATGTAAAAGCAAAGGGCCCCGTGGCGGGGGCATTTTTGTCCCAGCACTAAAATTTGAACAATCTTGGTAGGGGTCCACTAGATGAAGCTTCATACCAAATATCAAAGTCCTGGGCCTTGTGGTTTCAGAAAAGAAAATTTTTAAAGATTTTCCCTATATAAGCCCATGTAAAACCAAAGGGCCCCGTGGCGGGGGCATTTTTTGTCCCAGCACTAAAATTTGAACAATCTTGGTAGGGGTCCACTAGATGAAGCTTCATACCAAATATCAAAGACCTGGGCCTTGTGGTTTCAGAGAAGAAGATTTTTTAAGATTTTCCCTATATAAGCCTATGTAAAACCAAAGGGCCCCGGGGCGGGGGCATTTTTGGCCCCAGCACTGTAATTTGAACAATCTTGGTAGGGGTCAACTAGATGAAGCTTCATACCAAATATCAAAGACCTGGGCCTTGTGGTTTCAGAGAAGAAGATTTTTAAAGATTTTCCCTATATAAGCCAATGTAAAACCAAAGGGCCCTGTGGCGGGGGCATTTTTTGTCCCAGCACTATAATTTGAACAATCTTGGTAGGGGTCCACTAGATGAAGCTTCATACCAAATATCAAAGTCCTGGGCCTTGTGGTTTCAGAGTAGAAGATTTTTGAAGATTTTCCCTATATAAGCCTATGTAAAACCAAAGGGCCCTGGGGCGGGGGCATTTTTGGCCCCAGCACTATAATTTGAACAATCTTGGTAGGGGTCCACTAGATGAAGCTTCATACCAAATATCAAAGACCTGGGCCTTGTGGTTTCAGAGAAGAAGATTTTTAAAGATTTTCCCTATATAAGCCAATGTAAAACCAAAGGGCCCCGTGGCGGGGGCATTTTTCGTCCCAGCACTCAAATTTGAACAATCTTGGTAGGGGTCCACTAGATGAAGCTTCATACCAAATATCAAAGTCCTGGGCCTTGTGGTTTCAGAGAAGAAGATTTTTAAAGATTTTCCCTATATAAGCCTATGTAAAACCAAAGGGCCCCCGTGCGGGGGCATTTTTGGCCCCAGCACTATAATTTGAACAATCTTGGTAGGGGTCCACTAGATGAAGCTTCATACCAAATAACAAAGACCTGGGCCTTGTGGTTTCAGAGAAGAAGATTTTTTAAGTTTTTGGTGAAAAAAATCTGTTTTTGGCTCCTGTGACCTAGATGTGCAACGGACCGGAACCATTTGACCCATATTCAAACTTGACCGAGATATTGTCATGATGATCATTCTGAGCAAGTTTGATTAAGATTGGACCAAAATTGTGGCCCCTAGGGTGTTCACAAGGTTTTTATATGATTTGACCCGCTGACCTACTTTTTAACCCGATATGACCCATATTCGAACTGGACTGAAATATTGTCACAATGGTCATTCTGAGCAAGTTTCATGATAATTGGACCAAAACAGTGGCCTTCAGAGTGTTCACAAGGTTTTTCTATGATTTGACCTACTGACCTACTTTTTGACCGGACATGACCCATATTCGAACTTGACCAAGATATTGTCATGATGATCATTCTGAGCAAGTTTGATTATGATTGGACCAAAATTGTGGCCTCTAGGGTGTTCACAAGGTTTTTCTATGATTTGACCCGCTGACCTACTTTTTAAGCCGACATGATCCATATTCAAACTTCACTAAAATATTGTCACAATGATCATTCTGAGCAAGTTTGATGATGATTGGACCAAAATTGTGGCCTCTCGAGTGTTCACAAGGTTTTTCTATGATTTGACCTACTGACCTACTTTTTTACCCGACATGACCCAAATTCGAACTTGACCGAGATATTGTCATGATTATCATTCTGAGCAAGTTTGATGATAATTGGACCAAAACTGTGGCCTCTAGTGTGTTCACAAGAAAAAGTTTACGCACGACGGACGACGGACGACGGACGACGCACGACGACGCCGGACATCTTACTGTCACAAAAGCTCACCATGACCTTCGGTCAGGTGAGCTAAAAAGGTAAGTTCAATTAAGCCGAAACTATATGGGAGCCAAACTGTTTGGGAGGCATCAACGCAGCTTACAGATTCACAGTTGCTGAATATATCCCAGAAATCAGCGATGGCGTTTATCTTATAATTCTGTAACTTCAATTTTAAGGAACGAAGCTTTCTCTGGTCAGAATCAGAATCAGAATTGTAACTGGCGACACGTCAAATGGCGTTCATACACCAGGACCTGTGATATGGGAAGTAAGTCCCTAGCTCTAACCAAAGGGGTAAACTTAGCTACAAAGTCCTCAGCACCTTCAGCCGTCGAAATATCGTATCGGGAAGGGCATTCCAATCTCTAATGGTTCAAGGGAAGAAAGATTCTTTATAAATGTCAGTTATTGCAGTAAGGGTCTGATACGTCATTGAATGGTGCTTTCTACAGTGCCTAACTGGGGGAACAAGGCCATCTTTTGGAATGCTGGCAGCACCCTTTAGACCTTTGTATAAGATTATGAGCCTACTGTCTCTTCTCCTTTTCTTGAGAGACTCCAATCTTAATTTTCCTAGAATTCCAGTGATGCTCCCAGTTTCAAAGCAGTAATTTCCTGTTACAAATCTAGCAGCTCTATTCTTAAATTCTTCATTAAGGACCACTCCGCTTGGGTCCCATATGCAACTACCATATTCCAAGATTGGACGAACAAGTCCCCTATATGCTGTCTCTTTCACATACTAAGGACACTGGTGAAGATTTCGCCTCAGGAAACCAAGTGTTCTATTCGCCTTTGTACACATGTTGGCAATGTGTGTATTCCATCTCAAATCGTGAGTGATTGTCACGCCAAGGCATTTAATGAAATTTACATTTTCCAGGACCTTTCCCTCTTAGGTGTGAGAAGCCTCAATTTTATTTGTTCTTTTCCTAGTTATCTGCATAATATAACATTTAATGGGTTGGAATCTCATGCCCCATTTTCGTGCTCAAAATCCTAATCTATCTATATCCTTCTGAAGTTTCATTGAGTCCTCAGTATGTCTGATTTCCCGATAGCAAACACAGTCGTCTGCGAACAGTCATATTTTCGAGTCAATGTCAGGGGAAATATCATTGATGTACAGGGAGAATAGCAGCGGACCTAGAACAGTCCACTGGGGGACCCCAGATAAAACTGGCGCTGAAGATTCCCCATTAACAACAGCGCGCTGTTTTCTTTAGCAAAGGAAGGAAACTATCCATTTGAGAGTCTTCCCTTCAATTCCATAACCACATAATTTGGATTTAAGTAGTCCATGAGGAAGGGTGTCGAAAGCCTTCTCGAAGTCCAGAATAAATGTGTCCACCTGCGTCCAAGATTTTTGCCCAATCATTAATAACCGCGCTGAACTGAGTTTTACAACTATGCCTTTTCCTAAATGCACGTTGTCTGTCCGACAAACGTTTATGTTCATCCAAGTGGGCCATGATGTTTGAGCAGACTATGTGTTCAAGCAATTTACATAGAACACAGGTCAGTGACCCCGGGCGATAATTACGAGCAAGAGCCCTGTCTCAATTTTTGAAAGTAGACAGATGTTCTCTAGTAGCCATTGTTTGGGAATTTCACCCGTATCGAGAGATTGTTGGAAAAGATGAGCAAAAACTGGACCTAACTCATTTGCTAGTTCTTTCAGGACTCTAGGATGAAGCTCATTAGGCCCTAAAGCTTTAGACGGGTTCAAGCCTTTAAGTAACTTGATCACTCCCGCCGAGGATACAACAATATTTTCCTCGAAAGGGGGCTGATCTTCCAGTGAATGGAACCTCGTTGAACCCAGTTTCATTAAGTGCATCATTGAATTGACCAACCAATTCCTCTGCCCTTTCAGATTCCGATTTAGCGACCCCGTTCCCTCCTCTTTTATTGAGGGGTGGGATACCTTGCCTATCTCTCTTCTGGCTATTGATATATCTGTAGAAGTTTCTGGGATTTGCCTTTACATCACCTACTAAGCTATTTACATACAGATCATGATGATTTTTATGTCATTTTTAAATTCTCGTCTCAAGTTTTCAAATTTTGCTCTGAGTTTACCACTTCCCAACTTTTTTGCCTTAGCATGAATCTTATTTCTCCTCCGAATTTTTCTTCTTATTTCTGGTGTTGTCGGGCCCTTCGATGTCTAACTGTTGGTTTCCTTTTGCTCCAGCATTTTAGTGGTTCCTTGCTGTTGAGTCATCACCGTTGTTATAGCCCCGCTTTGAAAAAGTGGGGGCTATATTGGATTTGGCTTGTCCGGAATTCCGTCTGTCTGTCTGTCTGTCTGTAATTTGTCCGGAATTCCGTCTGTAATATTTGTAGTGGGTTCCTTGTTACCGCAACTCCTCTTACAGTTCTAGGTCAATCCTTTTGAAACTTTACAGGTGTTTTCATATAGGTCTGAAGATGTGCATATTCTTTTTTCATTATCCTTAAATAATTTTTTTCACTTATTTCACCTTTTTTAACTTAGACTATTTTTGAGATCTACTAATGTTAAAATGTAAAGGGAGTAGCTACCTTGTTACCGCAACTCCTCTTACAGTTCTAGGTCAATCCTTTTGAAACTTTACAGGTGTTTTCATATAGGTCTGAAGATATGCATATTCTTTTTTCATTATCCTTAAATAATTTTTTTCACTTATTTCACCTTTTTTAACTTAGACAATTTTTGAGATCTACTAATGTTAAAATGTATAGGGAGTAGCTACCTTGTTACCGCAACTCCTCTTACAGTTCTAGGTCAATCCTTTTGAAACTTTACAGGTCTTTTCATATAGGTCTGAAGATGTGCATATTCTTTTTTCATTATCCTGAAATAATTTTTTTCACTTATTTCACCTTTTTTAACTTAGACAATTTTTGAGATCTACTAATTAGTGAGTACCTTGTTACCGCAACTCCTCTTACAGTTCTAGGTCAATCCTTTTGAAACTTTACAGGTGTTTTCATATAGGTCTGAAGATGTGCATATTCTTTTTTCATTATCCTTTAATAATTTTTTTCACTTATTTCACCTTTTTTAAGTTAGACTATTTTTGAGATCTACAAATTTTAAAATGTATAGGGAGTAGCTACCTTGTTACCGCAACTCCTCTTACAGTTCTAGGTCAATCCTTTTGAAACTTTACAGGTGTTTTCATATAGGTCTGAAGATATGCATATTCTTTTTTCATTATCCTTAAATAATTTTTTACACTTATTTCACCTTTTTTTAACTTAGACAATTTTTGAGATCTACTAATGTTAAAATGTATAGGGAGTAGCTACCTTGTCACCGCAACTCCTCTTACAGTTCTAGGTCAATCCTTTTGAAACTTTACAGGTGTTTTCATATAGGTCTGAAGATGTGCATGTGCTTTTTTCATTATCCAAAACCTATTTTTTAACTTAGACTGTTTTTCAGATCTAATAACGCGAAAAGTCTATAAGGCGTACCTTGTTAGGGATTTAACCCTCTCACAAGTCTTTACCTTTAATTCATGAGTCTTTCTCCTCTGACAGGGCTATAGCGGGGCTATAGTCAGATCCTCTGACAGTTCTAGTTTCATCTCTATGGTTGTTTGATTTGTGTGTTCTCGAAGATGTTGCACTGATGAGTTGGGAGGTATTGTTTGATTTTTGTGTTCACGGAATTGTTGCGCTGATGCGTTAGGAGGCCTTCATGCGGACTGAACATATTATTTGTCTTAATCCTGCCCCCCCTCCCCCCCCAGTGGAATTCATTTCCGCTGACCGTTCCAAGGCGGTTCTTCTGTCGCGGTTTATTTTTGTTAGGTTTGTCTTTGGGTGTTTGTGTCGCTTATATTATTTTATTTTGGGAAAGTAACTGTCCTTTTGGCTTTCCGCTGTTGGTGTTTCCGTTGGGGTCTGTTGCTTCATGTTTGTGTTTCTTTCCCTTTGGTGTCTCTGATTGGAGCTGTGGGTTAATTGTATCGATTCCTGAAGCCCCCGCCCATCGGGGCTTGAAGAAATAGATGGGCTGCATGATGCTTCCACGCAGAGCTGAAACCGACCCGCACGCGAGTACTAGTAAACCGCTTAGAGGATCTAAGCGTGCCCTGGCAATGCGGAGCGAGTCGGCCCATCCATGCTTATAAACCCTATTGGTTTCATTGGTCGGCAGGGCTTAAGATGTCATTTCATCTCAATGTCGGGTAAAAGTCCCACAAAATTGGAAGCAACGTCTCCAAAATGACCTTTACAGTGTTGACGGGGACGTTAAACTTCAAATCAAACAAATCAAACAATTGTATCGATTCCTGACCATTGCCTCCCTTTCTATTTTTTCATGCAGAGTGAACAAATTATTTGTCCTAATCGCAGCGGAAGTAAGGGCGAGAATTGTGGCCGCGTAAAATCGGTTTAAGCCCCCCATCCCCCACCCCTCCCCAAGTGGAATTCGTACCGCTGACCATTCCAAAGCGGTTCTTCTGTCGCAGTTTATTTTTGTTATGGTTTGTATTTGAGTGTGTGTATCGCTTATATCTTTTGTTTTGGATAGCCAATTGGCGATTTTGTGGGTAAGTGACTGTCCTTTTGGCTTTCCGCTATTGATGTTTCCATTAGGGTCTAGTTATTTCAGGTTTGTGTTTCTTTCCCTTTGGTGTCTCTGATTGGAGCTTTGGGTTAATTGTATCGATTCCTGATCATTGCCTCCACTTCTTTTTTCTATATTCTAATAATGATATTTAAGCTTTATGTTTGTGTTTCCTTTGATGGAATGAATAACGTAACTGTATGAATTTCGTACCTTCATTTTTATTTTGTTCTTGCCTATTCTTTAATCAAAGAATTCGCTGATTATCACCGGGTCAATTGTTTTCGTATCTAACATCAGCTCATGGTTTTCATTTCTCAATAAATCGGTGAAAATCGTTAAATGAATTAAGAACAAGAGTGCAACTACAAAAGCGAGTTAATGGTATCATGATAAAGTTATTAATGTTGTTTTCTATATTTAGCCGCTTGTCCCTGAAGACAAAGGATAAAAACAGAGCATTAGCAGTTCTTCTGTCTCGGTTTATTTTTGTTGTGGTTTGTCTTTGGGTGTTTGTGTCGCTTACATTAGTTTATTTTGGATAGCCAATTGGCCATTTTGGGGGAAAGTAACTGTCTTTTTGACTTTCCGCTATTGATGTTTCTATTATGATCTGTTGTTTCATGTTTGTGTTTCTGTCCCTTTGGTGTCTTAATTGGGTTAATTGTATCGATTCCTGTTCATTGCCTCCACTTCTTTTTTGGTAGCCCAAGTTTACTCGGGAAACAAAAAAAAAAAAAAAAATCAAAACTGGACAATGGCAAGCAGTGCAGGCCCAAAATCAGACCCCACAGAGCGCTGTTTGCGAAACCTTTCGCCATATTCAAAATAATTGATTCAACTTAAATGAACATGACATCCCTAAAGGAACCTGAGCTGTACATAAGACGAGAATTCTATTCAGTGCAAGGAATACTTCGAAAGGATTCTCCATCCAGTCAGATCCAATTACTAAGTACATACATTTTAGCGCAATATCCATTACATTTAAAGTCCTGTCCGACAGCTTCCCGATGGGAACAATTTTACAAGCAATCGCTGTCGTTCAATTTATTGTACTGACAAACATGGAAAAGCCACTGCCTCTCTCTCTCGCGCGCGTGAAAACACCCGGAATGAGTGTTCGAGAGCGATTCAATAAGCTTACAGCTTTCATCGCAATCGAACTAAAATAAATTAGTATAAACTAACTAAACATGGAAATCACCTTGTTAACAATGTACGGAACACCCCCGTGTACTATTAGATTCTTATATGGGTGTAAGGGATGGATTGAAAAATCCGTCCCAAGGGACACTGTCCGGCATCACGAGGCTTGCCGAGTTTTCTATCCACCCCTCACACCCATATTGGATTCTTTTTCTTGCATACCTTCCATTTCTTAGTGCTGGTTTTTAATGCTGCAGTCACTTCGGTTACCAACGTCCGCCACAGTGTGTTGACACTGCAGGAATGTTTACTGACGTCACGTAACGTGATGTGACGTCAAACGACGGCGCATTCGAGGTCGTAATCAACCAGTGCATTTCGCAAACACGCGATTGCATTCGATATTTTTGAGTGGGAACACCGGGGTCAGAACATAAATTTCTATCCCAGGGTAAAATCACGGATTTCCTTGTCTGGTGTGCAAGAACATACTTTATGCAGAACATCCGCAACTATTATTGACATTTATGCCGTTGGCGCAAAGGATTAAGCCTTTTACTGTGCGTTGACCTTCTCGGCTTACCTGTACAGAGTGTCTTGTTGGAAATAGCAGGCGCTTTAATGGAAACTAATTTTTAAACAAATATAACTTATTTATTTTTCAATTTGACAAACATGTTCCGATTTAATCTAATTGTCCGTTTAAATACCTTCAAAAAGATATCAAATAAGTGGAAGTTTTATTTAATAAGATGGCGGCCTTTTTATTTTCAAATTAACAACTCTTAATCCTTATATGAAGCATACAAAACTGTGGAAAAACAACGAAAGTACCCTACTTTAACGGCTAAAAGCTTCACTTTCTGTTAATATCGCTAGCAATCGTCTGTATCAGAGGATTGGTATCACGTGATGTTTATGAAAGTTCGATGAAATCTAAGGGACACATTTGTGGCATATAAATTAATTTCTGCTAGGACTTTAGTGAAACTTTTAAATGTGATATTAGTTGGAATCTTATATAAAAGGATGGTGTAACAAGACTGGTAAAAAGACTTTGATTTATTGCATTTTATGAGTTTTCTAAAATTTCAATAACAATTTCTATAACAATAACAATAGAGAACAAAAGAATACACGTCATCTTGTATACGTCCAACTAACAAGTGCCCTGAGGTCTTTCTTTACTCGTCTTTGCAGTGAGTAAAATTAAGTACGCCTCATGGCCTGAATTTCGTCACGCATGATAAGAGACGTTGACTGCAATAGGCGATAATGCTTAAATGTAACTGTGAATTATGTAGAAGTCATTAATATGGACGAGATTCACTCAGCTAACCGAACCGAACCGAAAGAAATAAAGCTAGGACTTGATAACTACGAAAGTCATTAATATGAACGAGATCCACTCAGCCAACCGAACCGAACCAAACTGAATAAAATAAAGATAGGACTTGATAACTACGAGTACATACGAGTACATATAAATTGTCAAAACTGTATTCACTATGACTAAGGGGAATAGAAAACAACGGTCGCCTAAGCAGAAAGCCCAAAACAATCAAAACAGCAGTGTAAATAGTTCAGGTATGAACTTTACCAACACTTCACCATCACCTTTGCCTTCGGTATCTCAGACAAATGGAAGTTTTGATATGGCCCCGCCGCCACAACCCCAATCAACGAATGTTCAAGGAAATAGGGCAGGCTCTAGCGGTATTTTAAGACAGTCGATGGACATTTTGTATGGTCAGGTCTGCCCCCAGCAACCGAATACAGCAGTGGGCACAAATATGACAAATATGACAGACAATAATAATATCCCAAATAACAGAAACACACCAGACTATGGTTTGTCGGTACCGACCCGAACCGAACAAAATATGCAAACTCCCCAAACTCAATATTCACAGCAAAATTACCAATATAATTATAATCATAGACATACTGATAGATTGAATGAAACTCAGCAACCTCTAAATAAAAATATCGAGTGTGACACTGCGCCTGCGTGGGCTGCCAATATGATACAGAATCTGGGCCAGCAACTACAAATTATTCAAGATCAACTTGAGGGGCAAAATCAACGATGGAAAGCTGTCGAGTCTAAAATTGAACATCAAAACAAACGAATGACAAATATGGAAGCCCAAATGAGCCAGATAAATTCGTTTAGACAAACATTGAATCAAACAACAAATAAAGTTGACACGCTGAACTGTGACGTGAGATCCTTACAAACAAAAATGAATGATTATGAAAGAAGCATTCAAAGTTACAGTGACATATGTGATGGAATAACATCTACAAATAATGAAACCGAATCACAATTAAACTTCCTAATGGATCGAGTAAACACACTTGAAGAAAATCAAAGTCACTTAGAAACTAAACAATCCCAAACTGAGGAAAAATTAATTGATATCCAATGGAGAACCATGCGTGAAAATTTAGTGTTCAGCGGAATTCCCGAATCTGATGTAAGACGTGGCGAACAAGAGGACTGTGAGGAATTAATCAAAGAGTTTCTGAGATCAGAAATGAAAATTACAATGGATATAAAGTTCGACAGGGTTCATCGCCTGGGAAGATACAAACAAAATCAACGGTATCCAAGACCTATAATTGCCAAGTTTACAAATTACAAAGACAAAGAACATGTCAGGAGATCCGCCCCAAGAAACCTGATAGGAACACAATATAGAGTAAATGAACACTTCCCACCCGAAATTGAAAATAGAAGAAAATTATTATACTCAGAAGCAAAACAAGCCAGACAAAACAAAAACAATGAAGTGAAATTGGTCCGAGATAAACTATATATAAATGGGCGGCAATTTATTCCCAACACAACTGACAGTCAGTTACATAATCCACGAAATAATAGTAATAGTCAGCCAAAATACGGGCCTCCACGAAGATTTGATCAACGTTATGAAGAACGACAACAACAAATAAATGTGCAAAACAACGGAACACAGAGATGGCAACAACAGAAAGTTCAAACCCAGCCACATTTAAACTGGAACCAACAGAAAAATAGGTCAGATTTTCGCACAAATACATCGGAAAATAAAACATCTTGGCTTGGGTCTAGGAGATTTGTGACCCAGCGAGATTCGAGGGAAATCCCGACATTCAACCGATTTGAAATAAATCCACAAGAATGTATCACACCGCAGCGGGCTGGTAAAAAGAAAGCCACATCACCATTAGATCAAGAAATAACAATGAAAAAGCAAAGAGAATGCGACACAGAGACAAATGACTCAAACAATGTGATTGACATTAGCGACAATATTAGCACTGATGAGAACGAACACCGTCTAATATCACAAAACGTAACTGAGACAATATCGTCTTTATCATCTCCACATAAACATCAAAGACAAATACAGATGCCCACACCAGTAGATAGCAATGCGCTATATTACGGACCATCAGTTATTTCAAACGAACATAACGGACCAGTAACAACTGAAAATGAGAGCCAGGATATTGCAATTAACTCTGAAATGGTAAATGATTCTAATTCCAGTCAAGCTGTGACCGATAAGACTGAAGACGTAGAAACAGCCTAGGATGGCGCGGGAGACAACTCTCATTCAATAAACGATGCCCATCCTAATTCTGCAACATGTGCTGAAAAAGTACAAATTAAGTTTTTATCTTTAAATGTGTGTGGATTGGTTTCTAAATTGAAGTTTCCTGAATTTATCAATTTAATTAATCAATTTGACATAATTGGGATTCAGGAATCAAAAACAGACAACACTGATGTAATTAATATCCCTGGATATTCTGTTTATCCACATAACAGAGCTCATATTTCGAGGTTCAGGTCAGGCGGAATAATCTTAATTGTAAAACATGAAATCGCCCCTTTTATTAAGGTCGACCAAGTAGGAAATTCCAAACTCATCTTGTTATTTTCCATTTCCCGACACCTTTGTCGATTAGAAGACGACATACAATGTGGTATTGTATATGTACCCCCTTATGGGTCCAAATATGTAGCTGATGACCCTTACCTCGAATTACAGAGCGAGTTACTTCGGAACTGTGCTGAATCCAAACACATTTTGCTTTTTGGAGATTTTAATGCGCGAACAGGAACATTACCCGACTGCATATCGTTTGATGAAAGGATCTGTGAGGTCAACAATCTGAATAATTTATTAGACGAAAGCACAGAGCTTTTTGACAAACTGAATTCGTATAATGTTCCTGTCGAAAGAAGCAATGCTGATCGTACTGTAAATACTTGCGGACGACAGTTACTAGAATTGTGTAAAAATAACAATTTACTGATATTAAATGGAAGACTAGGCCAAGAAAACACTGAACCGAAAGTTACTTGTAAAGACAGAAGCACCGTTGATTACTTTTTAACAACGGTTGACAATTTTATATTCATTAATGATTTTATCACCCATGAGTTCTGTGACTTATACTCAGATGTGCACTGTGCATTATCTTTGACATTAAGCATTGACGCTTCGATTGATATAATTAAGAAGCACAATTATACTAAGAACACGTCAGATCCTAAAGTAAAAGCCTGGGATTCCACAAAAGCTGATAAATTTATTGAACACTTTGATATTATAAAAGCAGCTGAAATTGAAATCCAAATAGACAAGATGCTCGATAACGGTAATATCTCGAAAAGGGATGTAAACGAGGTTATTGAAAATGTAGGCAATCTATTCAAATCATGCTCAAAAGACACATTTGGTGAGGTAAAAAATAAGAAGTACTCTAATACTTACGATAAAGTAAAGCCATGGTTTAATTTCGAATGCTCCCGCACACGAAATTTATACCATAAATGTAGAAAAATGTACAACAGATATAAAACAAACTATTATAAAAATATTTTTAAATTTGTTAGCAAAAAGTATAAAACAACATTATCTAAAACACATAAAAAATATAAAGAAAACAAGATAAAAGATATAAGAAATTTAAAAATTAATGATCCAAGAAAATATTGGAAAATAATAAATTCACCAAACAAAACTGATAGTAAAAAAATAGCTTCATTGGATGACCTATATAACTTCTTTAAAACACCCAATTCAGAAGAATCTGATTCACATGATACACATTTTAACGACCCAGATTTATTAAATGATGCAAGTAACGAAGAAATCAACCAAACTATAAGCGAAAATGAAATTCTACAAGCTGTTAAGTCTTTGAAAAATAACAAATCGCCTGGCGTAGATGATATTGTAAATGAACAAATAAAAAGTACAGTTTCTTACATGTTGCCAATATATGTTAAACTTTTCAATATGATATTTGATACTGGAATAATACCTGAAAATTGGACTATTGGAAATATCAAACCGATATATAAAAACAAAGGTGATCCCAAACAACCAGAAAATTATCGACCCATAACTTTGGTTAGTTGTTTTGGGAAACTATTTACCTCCGTCATTAATAATAGACTTACAAAGTATGCCGAAAGCCATGACTTAATAACATCATCTCAAGCAGGGTTTAGAAAGCACTATTCAACGATAGATAATTTATTTATCATTAAAAGCTTAATGGATATTGTAAGGTCTAGTAAGAAAAAATTATACTGCTGTTTCGTTGATTTTAAACAAGCTTTTGATACTGTTTGGCGGGAAGGGCTTTGGAATAAATTACTACGAAGTAAAATCAATGGAAAATGTTTTAATATTATATACAAATTATACGAAGACATAAAGTCAAAAACTACAACCTCAGAAGGAGTATCTAATTATTTCAGCTGTAATGTAGGTGTTAGACAAGGTGAAAATCTGTCACCTTTTTTATTCTGTATCTTCTTAAATGATTTAGAGACCTACTTACGTCAAAACAGTGTAGCTGGAATAACATGTAATGTAAATAACGATGAAATCATGATTTTCCTAAAAATATTTCTACTCTTATATGCAGATGATACGGTTATTTTTAGTGATAACGAATTAGATATGCAACATGCACTATATGTATTTGAAAATTATTGTACCGAATGGAAACTCACTGTTAATGCTGAAAAAACTAAAATAATGATATTTGGTCAGGGAAAGAAAAGTAGTGACTTGCAATTTACATTGAAATACAAAGAAATAGAAATTGTTAAAGAGTATAAATATCTTGGTATTTTATTGGGGCAAAGTGGTTCTTTCTTAACTGCAAAGAAACATATTGCAGAACAAGCAAGTAAAGCTATGTTTTCTCTGTTACGAAAAATAAAATGTTTAAATTTACCTTTTGATATACAAATAGATCTTTTTAATAAAATTGTAAAACCTGTATTACTCTATGGTTGTGAAATATGGGGATACGGTAATCTTGATATACTAGAACGAGTACAATTACGATTCTACAAATATATTTTTAATTTAAAAAATTCAACACCATCTGCTATGATATATGGCGAACTTGGAGTCATGCCATTAACTGTGGATATTCAAACAAGAATGATAACTTTTTGGGCTAAACTTATACAGACCGAACAAGATGAAATTTACAAGTTATCGCATTTTATTTATGAAATAATATATGCACTACATAACGATAAGGTACTTAAATCTCAATGGATAGATAGCTTAAAAACACTTATCTGCTCACTTGGATTTGGAGGCATCTGGTATTCACAGAGTTTTATAAATTTCAAATGGTTCACAAAAGCATGTGGTCAAAAAATAAAAGATGTGTTTATCCAAGATTGGTTTGCATTAATTGAAATTTCATCATCTAGTAACGTATACAGACTTTTTAAAACAAAATTTGAGCAAAGCCTGTACTTATCTCTATTACCGTCCTATTACTGTCAACGCTTTTTAGCATTTCGAACAAGAAACCATCGTTTACCAGTAGAAGTAGGAAGATGGAAAAGCATACCCTTACAAGAAAGATTATGTACATATTGTACCGATGATATAGGGGATGAGTTTCATTTTGTTCTAGTATGTAAATATTTTCAAGAATACAGGTCAAAATATATACACTCATACTATTATAGACATCCAAATATTCTCAAATTTGAGCAACTAATGAGTACAACAAAGCCTAAGAAACTTAAAAAAATATGTATGTTTATAGATATTATTATGAAAACAGTAACTAAAAGTTAAGAAGCGATAGAAGCTCCTAATTTGATGTATTGTTGTTTTTATGGTTATACAGCTAATTATCTTAGCTGGATTGTAGATATTCTTTCTAGTCAATGTGTTGGTTTTTGTCGGATTGCGACAGACCCATCCAAGGTAATCCATTCTTGAAATGAATTAAAGCGGAAACTAAACATTAATAATGTTGCACTGAGTTGAACCGGGAATGCCCAGATCAGCTTGCAAAAAAACACTGGCTGATCTGTGCATTTGCGGTTTGACGGTGCATATGACAATGTCTCATGGTTATAATGAAAACGGCTGGGACCGAGGTTGGACAGATTATTCGAACTTGGTTCTCACTGTTCGCCTAAGGACATAAAAAGTATTGATAAATATGATATAGATATTAATAATATATGAATGCGTTTTGGTATAGATGAATATATAACTAACTGTTTATTTAACACGCTATGTGACATAGTTATAAAGGAAATATTGTTTTTTTTATAGCCTTAACTACTTCCTTTCATTTCGTTTCGGTAAGGTGGTAGAAACGGCTCATATATTGGAAATGTTGTTCTTATAGCCTTAACTACTGCCTTCAATTTCGTTTCGGTAAGGTAGTATAAACGGTTAAAGAAACAGCTTATACTATCATGTTTAATTAAAAAAACAGAAAAACTCAGACATATACATGAACATGCAATCATGGTTACATGTAAGTACGCGTATGTATATGTATGTGTGTATGTATGTGTATGCGTGTATGTGTATATATGCATGTGCATGTGTGTGTATGCATATATGTATGTATATGTGTATATGTGTATGTATATGTATGTATGTGTATATGTGTATATATGTGTATATGTGTATGTATATGTATGTGTATATATGTATATGTGTGTACATGTATATATGTATATATAATGTATATGTGTGGGTGTATGTGTATATATGTGTATATATGTATGCATATGTGTAATGTGTATGTATATGTATGTGTATGTGTGTGCATGTGTATATGTACGCGTATATGTGTATATTCGTGTGGATATGTGTATGTGTGTGTTTACGCAGGCAAGTTAAATGCATATCTGTATAAAGTGTTTAACATTGTTTGGCTGCTAGGTTCTAATATTCTTCAAAGTGGCGATAAATTACCAATAGCTATACCTGACATTTATATTTGATCACAAACCGCTGTACGATACATTAGAATGTGTATATCAATTTACTTATATGGGTAGTCGATCTCCCAATGAATATCATATTCACAAATAAACTGATAAATAAGTTCTAATAGGGATGGAGAAAGCTTGAAAACCTCCATCCTGATCAGGAATTTTGGTCAACAATCTAAAATGGTTGATACAGTACTATCGTCAATTGAAATTGTTTACACTGTAGATGTTTAGTTAGAGCTAGGTTATGTACTTTCATACGACTCTCTTGCTGTGTACTTTGTATACCAGAGAATAATAAAACTTTGACTTGACTTGACTTACAATATTGTGCATTTTGATAGCAATTATAATATTTCAAAATTATATTTAATAACGGCATTTTGCGATTAAATTTGGAGCTTATTCAGAAAAGGCTTTGTCGTCTACACAGGCGTGTAATCCCTAAGCGTGTCATTCTCCGTCGACCGAGAAATAAACTCATCTTCGCCTGGGCATCTCCTTGGAATGTAAATCAATCTAAAATGCGGTGTCTGATCTGCGTCTTATTTATTTATTTATTTATTTATTTATTTATTTATTTATTTATTTATCAATCTAAAATGCGGTGTCTGATCTGCGTCTTATTTATTTATTTATGTATTTAATTTTCATGACCCGATTAGATTTTTTATACTTACTAAGCAATTTAAACAAACATTGCTAGTAATAAGATTACAATTGAAAGGAAGAAAGAAAGATGTCGTATGTGCAGGCTAATCTGACATTTCGCTGTTCGCATTTTCGCATTTGTGACATTTCGCTGTTCGCACATTGTTTTGATTGAATACAAGAACACAAAAGAGATGTTTGTATTTTTCCTTTTCGTAACATACGTTTGATCATTAATTCCGTCTGCATGGCGTGTTGGTTATATTTAGAACTAGCACATTACGATTTATTTGTTTTTATATTTATGTATTTATTTCAAATGTAAAATGATTTATTAAGATCAGGGTGTACCCCGTTTCTGGTTTTCCTTCCATCATACCGGGGAAAAGAATATGCATGTAAACCCAACTTTATATATTGAACAGTCGGGTAATCAGGATCAGCATGATTTTAGCATAACACAAAAACATTGTTCGAAAGTACTTGCTTCTTACTCTTCTATATTATTTTAGTCAATGTTGGTTTTTCATCACGGCAAAAAGTCGTGTAAGGAACATCCCCTTAAACCATGCTTTATACAGAGAAAACTGGGGTTTACTGTGGTATTCAATTTTTTATTTCTTCTCCAAGACATAGGTTGTGGGTGCTCGTTAGGGCCACCTCAATGAGGCGGTTCTAACGAGAATACAAAACCGGTTTTGAGTATCGATACATTTTCAGTATCAAATTAACTGTTTTTGAGATATCAAGAATACCCTACTAAGCCGCACGGATATGTTATCGTAATTGATTTACTTTACGATTTATTTATTTAAAATTTATTTATTACTCAATACGTTGATTGATGGTACTATTTAGAACCAGTTCATTCTGATTTTTTTTTATTTATTTATGCATCACGTGAACATGTCCATGAAATGAATACCCGTTAAACCCAAGTTTATATAGAGAAAAAAGGGATTTACGGGGGTATTCATTATTTTTCTTATTTCGGGTCCAAGACATAGGTTGTTGGTACTCGTTAGGCGGTTCTAACGAGCACACACAATAAATGTTTTGAGCATGATTTTGACTTAATAAACACTAAAACATAGGTAGAAAGATTTCAATTTGGCGCTTCTGTGCCCATAATCAACGTTTTATTACACTCAGGGGAAAATATCACGGGTATTTAAGCAGAAGACAATTATCGCTTTTATGACACATGGATTGTGTATTGCGTTCCGGCTACCGACCGTCAGGAAGCCCGAAGATTACTGGACACGCGTGCAAGGTATAATGGATTACCTTATTTCCGGAAAGATTGAGTCATGGGTACTACTGTGCATTCTTTATTCATATGAAGTATTGGTGCTATTTAGATAATGAGTACCGCTTAGAGGATCTAAGCCGGTGCGAGTCGGAACGTCCATGCTTATAAACCCTATTGGTTTCACTGGGCGGCAGGGCTTAAGATGTCATTTCATCTCAATGTCGGGTAAAAGTCCCACAAAATTTGAAGCAACGTCTCCAAATGACCTATACAGTGTTGACGGGGACGTTAAACCACGAACCAAACAAACAAATTAACAATCAATGAAGCTTTCTTTCCAGAATAAATATTTGATGTTTGAATTTGCAGTATGTTATTATAGATAATTAAAGTGGTTACAGGTAAATAAAGAGTAATTAAAACCTAATGCTTCGTTTTATATTTTTGATTAGTCATAGTTAATTTCAAACAGTGTAAGTAAGCATTTGTTTGTTTGATTTGAGGTTAAACGTCCTTACATGGATATGTTACAATATTGAATGATCGTTGTGACTATTATGATAACACATCCGCGTGAAATAATGCATTCTTTAGGTTGCAGAAAACGGTTATTAAAAAAAATTGTGTCATAGTTTATTACTACTTTAAATATAGGTTGTGGATCTTGTTAGAACCGCCTCGCTTCTAACGAATACCCACAACATATGTTTGGGACAAAAGTAATAGAAAAATATATACGTGTGTTCCAGCAAACCACAGTTTTCTCTATATAAAGTTGCATTTAGAAGAGTTGTTCATCAGCGACATGGACTTGTTAACATTATAATGATAGTCAAGCAGATTTAAGTGCATTTTGGACGGGAAAGCCCAACATGGACACTTATGCTGGAAACAGTGCATGCTCAGATCATACGTCGAGTTTAGATCAGGGCCTTTGCTGTCAACCCATTACGGCCTCCGCTCATCGGGGCTTGAAGAAATAGATTGGGCTGCATGATGCTTCCACGCAGAGCTGAACTGACTGAACAGCACATGAGTACCAGTAAACTACATGGGGGCTCTAAGCCTGCCCATGAAAAGTGGTGCGAGTTGGACCGTCCATGCAGATAAACCCTACTGGTTTCATTGGGTGTTAGAGCTTGAGATGTCCTCTCGGTGTCGGGTAAAAGTCCCTCAAAATTGGAAGCAACGTCCGCAAAATTACCTATACAGTGTTGACGGGGACGTTACGCCTCCAATCAAACAAAATTGTCAACCCATTAAGAAAACAATGTTTTCTTTCTTATCTTCGAAATGTTTATTTATATCTAAAAAAACACAGACACACAAAAAAAAAACACACATTATTTTTATTATGAAAAATACAATGTCTTGGTGCGGATAACACACACTGTAACCCCTCTAAACCTCTCTTTTCTGTATATAATGTAAAGTGGGGTTTACATGGGTTTTTATTACATGGACTTATGAACATGTTGCTTTTCTAAAAAATGCAATTTTAAATAATGCAATCTGTCATCCATTAACTATAAATGTATTTTTTTTATCAATAGAATAATGTGGAATATCACATTCCAGAAAAAGGGATTTAGGAGAACCGATAATATTTTAAGTACAAAAAGGCTCAATTTTAACCGTTTGACTAAAAGAGAATTTTTCTCGCTGAAAGTACCAAAACACGCAGTTCTAAAATAAATAGACGTATCTATCGTTCAATATCCCCCGGGGTCATTTTCACACATAGCCGGATTAAACCACAATATTGATTACACGATAGGTACACGATATGTATATATCGTAGGCCTCAGTCAAAGGGAGACAACCCAATATTGACTTTTTGTGCGACTGTCACAGTTGAAAGTCATCGGGCTAATGTCAGATATAGTTGGCCATGAAAAGTAAAGTTTACTGGGATATTCACTGTTTTTTATTTTTGCTCCATAGGTTTGAGTACTAGGTATAACCGCCTAGGTGAGGCGGTTCTAACGAGCACCACATAACATGTTTAGAGCATAAATAAAAAATCTCAATTTCCATCAGAAATGTGACCGTTTTGTAATTTGCGCCCCTTTCAGACGCTGATCAGAATCCCATTCTGTTTCAGCGTACACTTAGTGTCAATCGACTCACCAGTGATAGGACAACTTTAAATAACTGAGGCGATGCTAACGTACGTCGAAGACATAGGTCGTGGGTACTAGATATAACCACCATGGTGAGACGGCTCTAACGAGCACCCACAACCTATGTTTAGAGCATAAATAATTTCCACCAGAAATGTGACCGTTTTATAGTTTGTCCCCCTTTCAGACGCTGATCAGACGCCGCATTCTGTTTCAGCGTACACTTAGACTCAATCGATTCACCAGTGACAGGACAACTTTAAATAATTGCAATTAAACCATGAACTTGCTTTTCGTTGCACTTGTTCTTAATTCAGCCGACTTATTGAGAAATAAAAATCAGGATCTGATATTAGTTTACGGAACCATTCGATGTCAATCAGAAACTAGGGCTGTTTTAACCTTGTTTGTTTCATTTGATGTTTCACGTCCCCGTCAACGCTATATAGGTCATTTTGGAGACGTTACTTCCAATTTTGTGGGACTTTTACCCGGCATTGAGATGAAATGCCATCTCGATCCCTGCCGTCCAATGAAGTCAATAGTGTTTATAAGCATGGACGGTCCGGCTCGCGCCGCTTTGCCTGGGAAGGCCTAGATCCTCTAAGCAGTTTACCAGTGCACGTGTGCGGTTGAATTCAGGTCTGCGTTCTTGTGAACTGATTTTTGTCTCATGGCGATTTATATTTTTAGGCGGGCGTTAGCCCGTCTATTGTCGTCGTAAATCAGATTTTTGTGCACCTCTTTAGACATTACTTCTTGTAGTCCTTTGCTCCAAAAATCTCAAAATCTAAAATACACGTCTAAATACGCAAAAAAAAACAACAACAGCAAAGAAACCAAGTTTGGCCGGGCTGTTTGAAAAATGACAAACGTTTGTAAAAATAGACCTGCTTATTTGATTTTAAAAATAAGGCTGAGTAAAAAAAATCCGGCACTATTGTCCTACGCCGTTGCTGTTTGTTCTTGAAATCATTCCCTTTCATCATTCTGATTATGAACAGAACCCTTCTAGCTTTGATATTCAGTGTTCCAATTCTTACTGAAAGGTGTTTTTTCCAAGTCATTGAAAAGTGTAGATTCTGATGCGACTGCTCGTCACATGCCGTCTGATATGGGTATGTAAGGTTTGTATCGGTATCTTTAACTGAATCGGTATCTGCAGCGATGTACAGGGTTGAAAAGGTTGACACACTTCTCTGTACTCAACGACATCAAACATAGCATTCAGATCGCTTTGGAGAGGTCTAATCGGAGTCTCAGGTATAATTACAAAATAGAAATTTTATTGCTGTGAGTTTACATTAAGTTCCGCATATAATAAAGATACTGATCAGATGCCGCATTCTACGGCCTCTAGTCAGGGTATTCAGTGTTTTCGAATGCCCCAGTAAAGGGACGTTTGGCATTTATGGGCAAATAAGCTGCAAAATCTGTGAACGCGTTTATATGACTTTGGTGAGACGAATCAGTCAAAGTTGAAGTTCATGAAACGCGCATCTGATCAGGGTCTACTCTATTAATTTAGAATGCAGAAATTAAGGGGTCAAACGACTGACAAGAAAAAATCAGCAAACTTTTTTTCTTTTGCGTCTTTTAATGTCCACAGTTTCTTCAATCTCGGAAAAAAGAGTCAACTTCTTGGATACATGCATCCTGTATATGTGGTATTTTATTAATTCCCTCGCGATTTAGACGAAACACATGAAGGCCACCGAACTCATTAGTGCAACATCTCCGAGAACATTAATATCAAACAACCACAGGGATGAAACAACGATGAGGACTCTACAGCAAGAAACCACTGAAATACTGGAGCAAAAGAAAACCAATAGTTACACTCCGATGGGCGCGACCGGAGACAGGGCTTCAGGCACCAACTAACATTACATAAAATTAAATAATCGCTATTTCTCAGTAATGTAGAAGTAAAACAAAGACCAGGAATTGATACAATTAACTTACTCCACCCATAAAAGACACCAAAGGGAAAGAAATACAAACATTAAGCGACCAGACCATAATGGAAACCTAAACAAAGGAAGGTCATAAGGACAGTTACTTTCCCTCAAAATGGCCATATGGCCATCCAAAACCAAAAGACACAAGTGATACACACGGTAAGTAACAAACAACAACATAAATAAATCGCCACAGAAGAGCCGCATTGGAACGGTCAGTGGAAGATTTCCACTGGGGGGCTTAAATCGATTTTACGTGGCCACAATCCTCGCCCTTAATTCCGTCGCGATTTAGACAAATAATATTTTCAGTCCGCATGAAGGCCTCCTAACTCATCAGTGCAACATCTCCGTGAACACAAATAATCAATCAACCACAGAGATGAAACAACGGTGAGGACTCGACAGCAAGAAACCAGACCCTAATGGAAACATCAATAGCGGAAAGCCAAAAGGACAGTTACTTTCCCACAAAATGGTCAATAGGCTATCCAAAATAAAACAACACAAGCGACACAAACACCCATAGACAAACCATAACAAAAATAAACCGCAACAGAAAAACCGCCTTGGAACGGTCAGCGGAAACGAATTCCACTGGGGGGCTTAAATCGATTTTACGTGGCCACAATCCTCGCCCTTACTTCCGTCGCGATTTAGACAAATAATTTGTTCAGTTCGCATGAAGGCCTCCTAACTCATCAGTGCAACATCTCCGAGAACACAAAAATCAAAGAACCACAGAGGTGAGACAACGGTGAGGACTCGACAGCAAGAAACCACTGAAATGCTGGAGCAAAAGAAAACCAACAGTTAGACTCCGATGAGCCCTCCGATAAGCCTTTAAGCTGGAACCGTCATAGAATCTGAGGCCTGACCCACCGGCGTGCAATTAAAGAGGTAGGTTAGTTCCAAACTTTTAAAATAGAAGTGAAGGCAATGACCAGGAATTGATACAGTCAACCCACAGCTCCCACCAGAGACAACAAATGGAAAGAAGCACAAACATGGAACACCCTAATGGAAAAATCAATAGCGGAAAGCCAAAAGGAAGTTACTGTCCCACAAAAATGGCCAATTGGCTATACAATGCAAAATAATATAAGCGATTAACACAGTCAAAGACAAACCATAACAAAAATAAACCACGACAGAAGAACAGCCTTGGAACGGTCAGTGAAAAGAATTCCACCGGGGGCTTAAATCGATTTTACGTGGCCACAATCCTAGCCCTTATTTCCGTCGCGATTTAGACAAATAATTTGTTCAGTCCCATGAAGGCCTCCTAACTCATCAGTGCAACAGCTCCGTGAACACAAATATCAAACAACCACAGAGATGAAACAACGGTGAGGACTCGACAGCAAGAAACCACTGAAATGCTGGAGCAAAAGAAGACCAACAGTTAGACGGAGTTGTGCGCGACCAGAGACAGAGCATCATGCACCAACCAACATTACATAAAATTAGATTCTCTCTAATTCTCAGTAAGCCTTCACGCTGGAACCGTCATAGAATCTGAGGACTGACCTACCGTCGTGCAATTAAAGAGGGAACAAAGTTGTGAACCGTGACTGGGTTAACTACCATGCATGCAGTCTGTCGAATAACATTTATGTTGTAACCTATCTTTTTATACCGAAGAATGATTTTACGAAAGGGGGTCACGGTATAGGAAATTTGCATTGGTTTCTGCCCACGCTTGGATTTTGATGAAATTATGCACAATAATTTCCTTGGGTATAACCATTATAATTACGATGCATTCACTTTTCAATTTTATTTTCGTAGAATATTTATTACATATTCATGAAGTCTCTCTCACAACAAAGAGTACTGTCATATAAACTTGTCTAGAGTTTTCGGAGTTTAATATATCTAATGCTGCTATGTTTTATGAAAAGCCATAATTGGTGAGTTAGTTGATACTATGAATGGCCTCATATGTCTAGTAATAGTGGCTGGGCATTCAGTTTTCTTTGATGGTGTCCCCATATTTCAGCTCCTATTTTTGTATTTATTAAAATTTTATATGCATTTTTACCATGTTCCAATTTTTGTCAAGACACCATTTTAGCATAAAAATTACCCAAATATCTTAGTAACATGTTGATGAATTTTGATGGAAATTGAGAACCGCTAACATTGTATTTTAACAAACTGAATACTGATAATCCTGATTCAGCAAAATGTTAAATTATATGATTATCATGTTTTGGTCATGCTGTTTAATAATACTTTACTATCGCTTTCAATTTGGATGGCTATAGTATAGTATGGTTTGTGTAAGTAGTTCGTAGCATAATTATACGTATTATTTCAAAACATCCATTTCAGTAAATTTGCCCCCTATGGAACAAACTATTTTGTCTACAGAACTATACCGCAAAGGTTTTGATGACAAACGTCATCAAACGCACCCATGTAATCATGTGCACAGTTTTCTTTCTGTCTTTCTTGTCTAATTTGGTAATGGTGCTAAGGTGATGTTTAGACTTAACATTCAAATCAACAACATACCAGTCACTTTAGATGTTGCTTCAGATTTTGTGAGATTTGTTATCCGACTCGAGATAAATGACTCTCAAGTCGAACTGTTGTTTGTTTATTTAACCCTAACTGTCCATTTAAAAAGAAAGGTTTACTCTAGGGAAAATCAATAACACTTGAGATTACTTTTCCTTGACATTAAGTTTTCAGAATTTGTATCTGCATAGGCACTAGCCAATCTATCTTTTTTGTATAGCCCCTATGAACGAAATCAAACGGCTTCCTGAAGCTGTCTTCCAAAGCCATTTGAATTTTCTTTTAGAATTCACATGGTCGTACATTTGTCAGTGTTCCAAAACTTATGTGATCATGATTGTGTTGTCTATATATTTGTATAGGTCTTTCACTTCATTTACCTATCTCAGCAGTTGTTGCAGTAATTAAAAAATACATTATGTAAGATATCAAGAAGCATTGAAACTGTTGAAAATAATTATTCAATCTGTGAGTAGTTATCGCATTACTCATAGGATTTGAAATTATTTTCTGTAAATACATTGTGATGCTTTTTTTCTGCCCAAACACTGCAATGCTCTTTCTTAGCTGAGAGATATATTGCACAGAAATGTACTGATAATTATTAACGAACAAAAAGCAAGCAAGAACAGTGCTTAAAAAAAAAACAGGGAACTTGCATTCAGCAGAAACATTCAAGAAGTGGTTGAAAGTTTTACAACCTGAAAAAAATACTAAAAGCTCGCTTCCGATAAATTAACCACTATATTGACAAAGTAAATAGAAAAAATAAGACACTAAAGAAACGTCAACAATTACAATACCAATGCAAAAAAAGAGACATATTTATGCATGTGTAATATAAGGAAGGTAACTGTTTCTCTTCCTGTCTAATAGCAAAATTTCTCTAGGTCATAGGACAGCTTTGTTTACACCAAATATTCTGCGCCTCATCCATCTATGATATCTTTTGCAATAGAAACTCAATATCAGTGACATTTCGATTTTTGGAAATACTAACCAATAATTACTGTAACTTTTTTGTTAGGATAATAATCCAGCGTTCATAAAGACAGAGCATATCTAAGGCTTAATCTGGCCATGGATTTATCAACAGAACTATTTTTACTAGTAAAAACAAACCACTGACCATTGCGTCCTTGCATACCCGCTTGGTATGGAAATGAAAATAATGGATCTCCTTGCCTTCCACCTATTTGAGTAGTATGACTTATGCAAAGTCATTAAATAAAGTTGCACATGTTCACAATAATTTTGCTGCTAATAAAAAAGCAATTATATGTTGTTAAGTAGAAGTAAAACAAAGTTCAGGAATCGATACAATTAACTTACTCCACCCATCAAAGACACCAAAGGGAAAGAAACACAAACATTAAGCGACCAGACCATAATGGAAACCTAAACAAAGGAAGGCCATAAGGACAGTTACTTTCCCACAAAATGGCCATATGGCCATCCAAAATAAAAAGACACAAGTGATATACACAGTGAGTGAGTGAGTTTTAGTGTTACGTCCCACCAACAGCTAAGGTCATACGGAGACGGGACCTCGGTTTAAAGACTCATCCGAAAGTCTGGAGAAGCCCGGGATCGATCCTGCGATCCCTGGTTTACAAGGCGAGTAGCGTAACCACTGCACCACGGAGGCTTCTGAGATATACACAGTAAGTCTCAAACAACAACATAAATAAACCGCACAGAAGAACCGCCTTGGAACGGTCAGTGGAAAGATTTCCACTGGGGGGCTTAAATCGATTTTACGTGGCCACAATCCTCGCCCTTACTTCCGTCGCGATTTAGACAAATAATTTGTTCAGTCCGCATGAAGGCCTCCTAACTCATCAGTGCAACATCTCCTTGAACACAAAAAATCAAAGAACCACAGAGGTGAGACAACGGTGAGGACTCGACAGCAAGAAACCACTGAAATGCTGGAGCAAAAGAAAACCATCAGTTAGACTCCGATGGGCCCGACCAGAGACAGAGCATCGGGCACCAACCAACATTACCAAGAATTAGAATACGCCTTTACGTTGGAGCCGTCATAGAATCAGAGGCCTGACCCACCGGCGTGCAATTAAAGAGGTAAGCAAAGTTGCGAACCGTGATTGGGTTAACTACCATGCATGCAGTCTGTCGTATAACATCCATGTTGTACCCAATCTTTTTCTATCGAAGAATGATTTTACGAAATTGGGTGCTGAAATCATTGCGGTTATATTTTTTTCTGAATTTATATACTAAGTCACCATAAAATTCGGGTTCCGGTAGACCTTGTTGCAGAAGAGATTTAAGTCCAATATTGAATTTTGAAATTAAATCAGAATGGCGTCTATAAAATTTTGAAAAAGCTTTGCGTAGTTTATGGTACCGATAACCCTGATAAAGGGGTTTAGCCGTTAACAATTTATTACGAGTGTTGAAGTCAGTTACATGACTACACACTCTAGCAAATCGAAATAATTGCGAAATATAAACGCCATAGGATGGCGCACGAGGAACATCACCATCCAAAACAGGAAAATTTACAATCTCAAAATCAAAGTCATCGCGTTTATCATAAATTTTGCACGAAACAAACCCATCTACAATAGATAGATGTAAATCTAAAAACGGGGCCTCTGTATCAAAAGAATTTGCTTTATTTAACTGAAGTTCCGGGGGGTAAATCTGACTGATCAAACCATCGAAATAGGTATTATCAATATTTAATAAATCATCTAAAAGCTTCAATAATTTCAGATTGGTTATCAATGGAAAGCGACAACATGAAAAGTATAAGTAAAACAAAGATCAGGAATTGATACAATTAACTTACTCCACCCATAAAAGACACCAAAGGGAAAGAAATACAAACATTAAGCGACCAGACCATAATGGAAACCTAAACAAAGGAAGGCCATAAGGACAGTTACTTTCCCACAAAATGGCCATATGGCCATCCAAAACCAAAAGACACAAGTGATACAGACAGTAAGAAACAAACAACAACATAAATAAATCGCCACAGAAGAGCAGTCTCTTTCATAACCATACAAGCACAGATCAGCCACAAGTGGTGCGCAATTCGTACCCATCGGAATACCCACAATTTGTTGATTAGAATACCTTTTGATTTAGTGTTTTACTATCTACTATTTTGGATAGATCATAGTGTATAAATGAAAGGAAAATATCAGAAATTCATGATATTTTAATAGTTTCTAAGCTAGATCAGCTCAATATGTATTCATTTTGATTTATATAATCTCATTTTTATTACGTAAGTGTTACGAATTGCCTTTTTGTAAGGTTCTTGGATGATTTCAATAAAAAAGTCAATTTTGCAGAAACGACTTACATCCATTTAAGGTTTAAAAATACAGTGTTACCAGTTTCGGATTTTCATGAAATGTGGCATAGTGAAGGAAGATACTTATGGCAAGTTCTCCTAGCAAAATGAAATCTTGACAAAGACTAGAACATATTTAACTTGGGGATTGAATTTTGATAATTTTTTAAAATTTTAATTAAAAAATGAGATTTTTGATAATTATTTTATCAGAAAATGTAAACTTTAATTAATTCAAAAGGTCTTTTAGTATCAACGGAATGCCTATGGAGTTCTTCATTCAATCCAGTTCACAGATATTTAAACTAAATAAAACATAAGATTTAAGACGCACTTATTTAGAGACAGACACCAGCTCATGGAGGGAGTCAGTTAGAGTGGCCTCCTGAGTCCTACTTTGATTTATATAATTTATTAAATATATATTGATAGGTTGTATATGCTGAGTGATTAATATACAAAGTTTAAAGAAAAGACATGCATGGGCACAGATGAAAGACCCCCTTTGGTGCTGAAGTCATTGCATTTGTATATTTTTCTGAATTTACATACTATGTCACCATAATTTCGGGTTCCGATAGATCTTGCTGCAAAAGAGATGTAAGTCCAACACTGAATTTTGAAATTAAATCGGAATGACGTCTATAAAATTTTGAAAAGGCTTTGCGTAGGTTATGAATTATGAATTATTAATTAATTACGAAATATAAACGCCATAGGATGCCGTACGAGGAACATCCACATCCAAGATAGGAAAATTTACAATCTCAAAATCAAAATTATCGTGTTTAACTTAAATTCTGCAGGAAATAAAGCCATCTACAATAGAAAGGTGAAAAACCTAAAACGGAGCCTCAGTATCAGAAGAATTTGCTTTATTTAACGGAAATTCTGGGGGGGGGGGGGTGTGGTGGTGGTAAATTTGACTGATCAAACCATTGAAATGGGTATTGTCATTATTTGATAAATCATCCAAATATCTAGAATATCCAAATATCTAAAGCCTCCTTTGAAATTGGTTTTCAACGAAAAGGTACATCATGAAGTCTCTTTCATAACAAAACAAGAAGAAATCATCCACAAGGGGTGCGCAATTTGTACCCATCGTAATACCCACAACTTGTCTAAATAACTAAGAACCAAATCTTGTGTGAATATTGTCAAGTAGAAAGGCAAGAGCTTCACAAACTTTCTGACATGACCATAAATTATAATTTTATGCTCTTCAGAAGTAAAAAGCATTTCTTACATTGCATGCAAGATAGAGGGAGTCTTCCCTGTGAAATGTCCATTCAATTAAATCATTAAGTATTCCTTTGTAAGAATATGAGGAAGTGAAGTCTAAAGGGTGGAAAAATCATAAGTAGACAGACATGAAGCACGAAAACGTCTGTATTTCAATTAATTTAAAACTTCAGTAGAATTTTATAGACCAAAACAGATTTCTCCCTGATCTTTCAAAGACTTTGTTAGAAGCCTCCGTGGTGTAATTGTTACGCTACTCGCCACCTTGTAGACCAGGGGCCGCAGGATCGATCCTGGGCTTCTCCAGACTTTCGGATGAATCTTGAAATCGAGGTCCCGCCTCCGTATGACCATAGCTATGGGTGGGACGTAAAACTCAAACACTCACTCACTCAAAGACTTTGCCCTATATCATAGTGTAGCTTATATTTTCGTGTCCTTTGGGATCATTGATTCCATTGTGGAATTTTAAAAATGTTTGAGAGTCTTTGATGATGCCTAATTTTGCGAAACTAGCCAGTCTGGTCCAGAAAACATGCGCACTCCACATTTTTCAGTTCTGCGGTGTTTTCCTTGCTTCCAAAGGATAACCCTTTTAAAGAACATATTTAACGTCATTACAGCGGGTGTCTTGGAATGTGTGTCGGCCGTAAAACGTCTCCCCTGCCCTTCATCATATTGTAATTTATATTTTCTTGTCCTTTGAGATCATTGATTCCGTTGTAGAATTTTGAAAATAATCACTAATGAGGCCTAATTGGCCGAAACTAGCTAGTCTGGCCCAGAAAAAATATGCACACTCCATACTTTTCAGTTCTGTGGTGTATTGCTTGCTTCAAAAAGATAACCCTTTTATGGAACATATTTGTCGCAATATCTAATCACATGTTTTTCCATGGCAGTAAAACATGAAGTTAATAATTTGGAAAGTTCAGTGATGGTACAAGAGCTTGAATTTGCAATAAACGTGCTTTCTATGGACTATTATGAAGTTTAGGCAACCCTATATAACGCAGGAAGCTTGTCTTGCCTTCTGTAATACATACACCACACTTGGTGGCTGAACGACAACAGTGGTCATCAACTAAAGCCCTCTCTACAGCCAAAGACTGCAGTTCATAGGCCTTAGTACCGCCAAGTTCTTGCTGAAGAGTGGAGCAGTCAAACAACGACCACATTGTCAGCGGCCTTATCCGCTGGAGCAAAGAAAACTTCTGATGCAATTCTTGAATACCTAGTTTAAGGTGACGTAAAGACGGTTAAGGTTTAGGCGGTAATAAGATCGCATTTTAAGAGTAGAAAGATTTGTGTTTGTTCACCAGTTTCAGAATGCTAAATAGAAGTGAAGGCAATGGTCAGGAATCGATACAGTTATCCAACAGCTTCTATCAGCGACACCAAGGGAAAGGGGGCTTGATACTCAACATTCTTTGACAGATTTATGCTCAACATACTCTCGAATACACCATCGATTACCAAATTCAGTCAAGGCCGCAGAGATTTCATCTCTACACTTATTGAAATCAATTTGAGAAGGGAATCGAAATATCCTAGAATCAGGAATAATTTTTTTAAAATTTCGAGTAATAATATGGCCAGCAGCAGGATAGCAATACACTGAGTTTTTACAATCACAGGTATCAAGAGTGTTTGTGTCAATATCGAGATCAGAAACAAGTTTATTGGAAAAAAAAATGATAGACAAGTCAGATTTATTGTATTTATAGCAAATTATGGTTGTTATAGTATTTTGAAAATTGGCATGACTACATGAAATCACCGAACTGTTCCGGAATATACTACTAGAGGTAAATATATAAAATCCAAACCCTTATTAATGAACGCTATTTTGCTGTAATGGCGTTTGTAATTAATTTCAGAATCGACGAAAGGATGAAGAGTATGATGAGTATAACCTCTAGTTAGAAGAGCAGCATCATATAACTGATTAAAACTATCGTAGTATTTATTCGACTCGGTGTCCAGAATACGTAATACAGAAATGGTTAATAGACTTAGCAATACACACTATTTTTCTGCTATATTTCTGCTGAAAACCAGTCTGAAATCATTGAAGCTTTTAGCTCCACTTCTAGATATTTGGATGATTTATTAAATATTGATAATACCTATTTCGATGGTTTACACCGTCAAATCCCCACCCTACCCCCCAGAACTTGAGTTGAATAAAGCAAATTCTTCTGAAACCGAGGCCCCGTTTTTAGATTTACATCTATCTATTGTAAATGGGTTTGTTTCTTGCAAACTTTATGATAAACGCGATGATTTTGATTTTGAGATTATAAATTTTCCTTTTTTGGGCGGTGATATTCCTCGTGCGCCATCCTATGACGTTTATATTTCGCAATTAATTCGATTTGTTAGAGTGTGTAGTCATGTAACTGACTTCAACACTCGTAATAAATTGTTAACGGCTAAACTTCTTAACCAGGGTTATCGGTACCATAAACTACGCAAAGCCTTTTCAAAATTTTATAGACGCCATTCTGATTTAATTTCAAAATTCAATATTGGACTTAAATCTCTTCTACAACAAGATCTATCGGAACCCGAATTTTATGGTGACTTAGCATATAAATTCAGAATAATATAATACCGCAATGACTTCAGCACCCAATTTCGTAAACTTATTCTTCGATATAAAAAGATTGGGTACAACATAAATGTTATACGACAGACTGCATGCATGGTAGTTAACCCAATCACGGTTGACAACTTTGTTTCCATCTTTAATTGCACGCCGGTGGGTCAGGCCTCAGATTCTATGATGGTTCCAACGTAAAGGCTTATGTTGGTTGGTACCTGATGCTCTGTCTCTGGTCGGGCCCATCAGTGTCTAACTGTTGGTTTTCTTTTGCTCCAGCATTTCAGTGGTTTCTTTATGACTAGTCCTCACCGTTGTTTCATCTCTGTGGTTATTTGATTTTTGTGTTCACAGAGATGTTGCACTGATGAGTAAGGAGGCCTTCATGCGGACTGAACGAATTATTTGTCTTAATCGCGACGGAAGTAAGGGCGAGGATTGTGGCCACATAAATCGATTTAATCCCCCCCCAGTGGAATTCGTTTCCGCTGACCGTTCCAAGGCTGTTCTTCTGTCGCGGTTTATTTTTGCTATGGTTTGTCTTTGGGTGTTTGTTTTGCTTATATTATTTTATTTTTGGATAGCCTATTGGCCATTTTGTGGGAAAGTAACCGTCCTTTTGGCTTTCCGCTATTGATGTTTCTATTAGGTCTGTTGTTTCATGTTTGTGCTTCTTTCCCTTTGGTGTATCTGATGGGAGCTGTGGGTTGATTGTATCGATGTCTGATCATTGCCCTCACTTCTATTTAGCATAACAATGTTCAATGAGGCGGTTCTAACGAGTGCCCACAATCTATATTTCGAGCAGAAATAAGAAAAATATCACAATATTTCATCATAAAATTATCTTTTTTTTTCGGTGATAAAGGTGGCAAGTATTTGTATAGGCTTGTTTGCGTAATGTTTCTGCGATAACATCTTTATTTTAGATTTTTGATCACCACATGTACCGACAAAGTTGTAAAGGAAAAGCTCCGCCAACTTCACAATAAGGTTTAATGCCCATAAGTTATCTGAGCAGAGCTGTAATCAGATGGACATTTGGATAATTTCAAGTTTTACCGAAAGTTTCTATTTCCACAAGCCCCGCCTTGATGGTATGGCTTGTCGATTTGTCATCTTTTCAGATCTTGACTGACGGATAATTTTGTGTGGGTCATTCAAACATCCTGCATGCTCACAATGTGTACATACGAGATTCAAACAGAAAGTCGCATTGAATGGAGTAGTGCTTTTAACATTTTAACAAAAATGAATGCGAGATCTAAGGCGTTGTTCTGTATTGTCTGAACTAAAGGTTTGCTGACTAAAACAACGTATAGTAGAACTTTGATGGCTCGAACACCGATTGGTCGTTTACCATGGATGTGTCGAACCCATTCTTGAGCCCCTAGCGCAATCCTCTACATAAGAAATAGTGGATGATAATTAAGAAGATTTTAGTCTCTTATCTTGAAAATGTATGCTGTGTGTACTCATTAGAATCGCCTCGATGAAGCGATTCTAATGAGTACACACAGCATGCATTTTCATTATAGAACACCGAAAAGATGACTAAAAGTATCTCGTTATGCCTCCTGACAGTAACCTCAGTGGCTCGAACTACCCCTGTCTCGGACAGAATTTCGAGGTCCCAAAGGTGTTCCAGCCATTGAAATTCGACTGTATTTCATGCATTTGACTCTTATGCATAGTTCAACGTCCCTTCCTTTAGTCGCTTCGTTGGCTGCACGAGATTTATCCATATATATATATCGTTTTAAATAGGCTACTCATTTGTTTACATATCGATAGTTTGAGTGACAGAATTGGATTTAGTTTTCATCGAAAAACTCTAAAACTGTAAAAAGTCTATCTGATCAGAGCAAACAGTATTCAGTTCTGGAGGCTGACTCCTTCACGAGAAGTTGGCGGTGCTTCTTCTTTAAAACCTTCTTGCTGAATCTGTTGATCAAAAATCTAGGAAAAAGAAGTTATCGCCGAAAAAACGCGACAAAAAGTAGTTTAGTTCGTAGTACCAAAGCGCTAATTCAAAATCATTAATCCATAGATAAATGGCAAATATCAATGTTCAGACCAACAGACATGGACTCCAGAAGAGTGTAATCAGGCCTCCTAGGATAGTAAGCATTACTTGGTAAGCAAGCTTCGCCCAGCGTGCCTATCGACCTGAACGAAGAAAGGGAGTAAATGCCGAGAATGGTATGTCCGATATTTTGGAAGTCTTCCTATGGCTTTCCATTGGCAAACACATCAGAAATAATTCTGGAAATGGCCACATGGTACGGATCAACAAGAATATGGTGCCTCCCATAGATCTTCTTAAGATAAAATATCGTTCAAATCCTTACACTATATATTTAATAAATAAGTGTATTTAAACCAAAGTTCGAAAGACAACAGACTCCAAAATGTATCAACAAGAGTTACGCTTTTTGTGGTCTGCATGTCGTCTGATAATGTTTAATATTTCTATTAAGTTATCTGACAATATCTTGAACGGTTTTCAAGTGATAAAGCTGAAACGATCTTGTGACAGACGGACGGACGGATGGACAGATGGAAGGACAGACAGACAGAAATTTTAAGATGAAAAATTGTGATAGCTTTCTTATTTCTGCTCAAAATAGAGATTGTGGGTACTCGTTAGAGTAATGAGTACCAACAATCTATATTTTGAGTACCAACAATCTATATTTTAGAGCAGAATAAGAAAAATAAAGTATATCCCTGTAAACCCCAGTTTTACTATATAAAAGTAGGGTTCTAAGGGGTCAAAATATTATAGGCGTGTTTTCGTGATGTACAAGTGCAAATTAGTATTCGTGGGATCATTGATTCCACTGTGCAAATATAACAATATTTGATGGTCACTAATGAGACCTATTTGGCCAAATCTAGATGGTCTGGTCCAGACGAACATGTGCATTCTGCAGTTTTCAGTTCTGTTGTGTATATATTACATGCTTCAAAGCGATTGCTTTTTTTTCTAGAATATATTAAACTCAGTTACAACTGGCGTTATAGGAATGTGTTGCGGTTGCGGGCTTAAAATGTCTGTCCATCACGAAAACACGCCCATATAAATTTGACCCCCTTGGACCCACTTTTATATAGTAAAACTGAGGTTTAAGGGGGTATACATTATTATTCTAATTACTGCTCAAAAGCATAGGTTGTGGGTACTCGATAGAACCGCCTCGTCAAGGCGGTTCTATCGAGTCCCCCGCAATCTATGGTTTGAGCAGAAATAAGAAAAATATCACAATTTTTCATCTTAAAATTTCTAATTTTTGGCAAAAAATTGGCAATGTATTTGTATAGATGTGTTTTCGTAATGTTCCTGCTCTTCGTTACAGTGTGGGTTATTTATTGTTCTAGTCGTTTGGGAATTTTCATTACGATAACACACCCGTGCGACATAGTACATTTTTAACATATCCAAAATGGCTACTTTTCTGATGAAAATCCGAGATCTATAATATATTTCTTATTTGTACTGCAAACATACGTTTAGGGTCACATGTGAGACGCCAAGTTCTGCAACGGAAGGTCAGGTGGTTTTTTCTCTGGGTACTCCGGTTTTCGCCCACCTCTGATTAACGATCGGCTCGATATGAGTGAAATAGTCTTGAAAGGGCCGTAAAAAAAAAAAAAAAAAAACATACGTTGTGAGTGCTCGTTCATCGAGGCGCTTCTAACGAGTAACCACAATTTATGTCTTGGAGCAGAAAAATAATGTACACCCCCCCCCCCCCCCCCCCCGTCCCCCCCCCGTAAACCCCAGTTTTCTCTATATAAAGTGTGGTTTAGGTGGTGTTAATTTCACGGACTTGTTCACGTGATGGACTGCATTACGAAAACACGCCTTTACAAATACAGTGTGAATTTTACCACTGAAAATAAAAAAACAAACAAACAAAAAAAAAAACGAAAATTATCAGATGAAAATTAGTGATATTTTACTTATTTCTGCTCAAACTATAAATTGTGGGTACTCGTTAGATCCTCCTCGTCGAGGCGGTCCTAACGGGTTCCAACAATCTTTATTTTAGAGCAGAGAGAAGAAAAAAATAAGGTTTATCCCTGTAAACCCAAGTTTTAATATATAAAAGTTGGGTTCAAGGGGGTCAAAATTATATAGGAGTGTTTTCGTAATGTATTGCAGAAATTTGAAAATCTTAAGGGTTAGTGATGAGGCACAAATGGTCAAAACTAGCTAGTCTGGCCTAGAAAAACTGGTGTACTCTACACCTTTTAGTTCTGTTGCATTGGGATTACCGTTTAAGAACATTTAACATTACGAAAACACGCCTATACTAATACATTGTAAACTTTACCACCGAAAAAACGAACATTTTAAGATGATTAATTGTGATATTTTTCTTATTTCTGCTCAAAATATAGATTGTGGGTACACGTTAGAACCGCCTCATCGAGGCGGTTCTAACGAGTACCCACAATCTATATTTTGGAGCAGAAATAAGAAAAATAAGGTTTATCCCTGTAAACCCCAGTTTTTATATATAAACGTGGGGTTCAAGGGGGTCAAAATCATATAGGCGCGTTTTTGTGATATATTTCGCTACAGCTTGTGTTAAGGGAATGACTGGACGCATTTAATGACGCCGACAGTGGGTATGTCCCAACTAATTTTCTAAGTAAAGGTAAGATTCATATATGTATATTATTGTTTTTATGATGAGGCACATAAACTGACACAAAGTGTGCGTCCCCAGGGGTTATGTCCCTACCCTACAGTTTAAACAAGACATAATATCTCAGAAACTGTTCACATCCTCGCCCCTGAGGGCAGGCAAGAAAGCGTGAGACAAGCCTTATATTTTGTTAAATATTTTGTTAAATATTTAGCATGCTGTATTCATCTGAACCTAAAGTGTAACCAACATGTGTTCTCAATAACAACTACAGTTACGGATGTTCCGTTGCTAGGGAACTTGACAAAGGACCTTTAACTGACCCTGGCCCGCGTATATTGCCGAGTCTTTAAATACGAACTATCGCAACTCTTCGTAGATGAAATTGAATATCTTCTTTATTAAATGTTGGAAAATAAACAAAGTTTCCTAAATTTGACAAAAGTGGCAAATTTTAGCCTATGGATTTTGGGTGGGGTTCCGATATGGAGAAAATCAAAGCCATAAAAAGACAGGTTCGAATGTATTGAAGGTAAATGAGAGGTAAGGTAACTAGCAACTAAATCGACAAACCTATAAAAATATTGTGTCACCCCTGGCATGTTGCTTAACAACAGAAGAATGCATAAAATTGGAATTTGAAAAAGTGGGGCTCTCATGTTGCTAGGGAACCAGTGCCTAACCGATAAAGGATCTAACTTCAGAACTTATTGATCGGAAGATCGCAAATAGTTGCAGTAAATAGAAGTGAAGGCAATGATCAGGAATCGAAACAATTAAACCACACCACCCATCAGAGACGTCAAAGTTATAGAAACACAAACATTAATAGCGGAAAGCCAAAAGGACAGTTACTTTCCGACAAAATGGCCAATTGGCTAACGAAAACTAAACGATATAAGCTATACACATACTCAAAAACAACCTACAAAAAATCCGCGACAACAGAACCGCCTTGGAACGGTCAGTGAAAAGAATTTCACTTGGGGGAGGTGGGGTTGGGGCGGGGGCTTCAATCGATTTTACGCGGCCGCAATCCTCGCCCTCGGTTCCGTCGCGATTTAGACAAATAATTTGTTCAGTCCGCATGAAGGTTTCCCAAATTATCAGTGCAACATCTCCGAGAATACAGAAATCAAACGACCACAGAGATGCACCAAGAGTGAGGACTCGACAAAATCAAACCACTGAAATGCTTGAGCAAAGGAAAACCCACAGTCAGATTCCGACTAGCCCAACCAGAGACAGAGCATCAGGTACCAACCCACGTTACATAAATAAGACTACGCTGGAACCATCATAGAAACTGAGGTCTGACCCACCAGCGTGCAGTAAAAGAGGGCAGCAAAGTTATCAACCGTGATCATGATTGCAGTCTGTCGTGTTATATTTATTTTGTACCGCATCTTTTTTATATCGAAGAAGGATTTTACGAAATTGGGTACTGAAATCATTGTAAGTCTATATTTCTCCTAATTTATATACTAAGTCACCATAAATTTCGGGTTCCAATAGACCTTGATGCAGAAGACATTAAAGTCCAACATTGAATTTAGAAAAAAATGACGTCTATAAAAGTTAGTAAAGTTCAATTTATAAAATGGCAAAAACAATAAGACCGAATGCGTATGAAAACAGAATGACTATAAAACTCCCCGCTGATTTTATGTCAAGCTAAATGACCTTAATCGCGGCCATCCGAAACTAAATCGACAAACCTGTAAAATAATGTGTCACCTCTGGCACGTTGCTTAGAAACAGAAGATGCGAACAGGGTACCAGCTTAACAAGCCATGGAATCACAGTCTGCTGAAATAAGTGAACACGACTATGCCTTCTGATACTTAAGATATCATATTAATTTTTAAAGGCTATATTTCTGATTGAGCATATTGAGTTTTGGTTTATTTATTAGGAATTTCATGACACATAAACATATACTATATTAACATATCAATATGTCATTGGAATGGATGTAGGCATGGCCTAAATTTATCCTCTCCATGACGGTACTGCAATGGTTGCACTATTTGTATACACACAATTTTGTTTGTTTGTTTGATTTGAGGTTTAACGTCCCCATCAACACTGTAAAGGTCATTTTGGAGACGTTGCTTCCAATTTTGTGGGACTTTTACCCGACATTGAGATGAAATGACATCTCAAGCTCTGTCGCCCAATGAAACCAATAGGGTTTTTTAGCATGGACGGTTCGCCTCGCACCGCGGTTCCTGGACAGGCTTAGATCCTCTAAGCGGTTTACCAGCACTAGTGTGCGGGCCGGATTCAGCTCTGCGTGGAAGCATCATGCAGCCCATATATTTCTTCAAGCCCCTATGGGCGGGGGCCACGTATACACAAAATACATATTTATGTACGAGAACAATATTTTGTTTGATTTGAGGTTTAACGTCCCCGTCAACACTGTATAGGTCATTTTGGAGCCGTTGCTTCCAATTTTGTGGGACTTTTACCCGGCATTGAGATGAAATGACTTCTCAAGCCCTGTCGCCAAATGAAACCAATATGGTTTATAAGCATGGGCGGGCCGACTCGCACCGCTTTGCCTGGGCAGGCTTAGATCCTCTGTGCGGTTTACCAGTACTCGTGTGCGGTCGGTTTCAACTCTGCGTGGAAACATCATGCAGCCCATCTATTTCTTCAAGACCCGATGGGCGGGGGCCGACTAGTACAATATAAAGAATACACATGCTGGTAGTATAATTTCACAATTCAAAGACTGAAAATCTTCTTTAAGGGTAATAAAATTGTGTGTATTCATGATTCTGTAAGAAGTTGGATGTATTAAGAGAGAGAGAGAGAGAGAGAGAGAGAGAGAGAGAGAGAGAGAGAGAGAGAGAGAGAGAGAGAGAGTAATATGCGACGCTGCAAGAGAGAAAGAGGAGGTAATATGCGACGATGCAAGAGAGAGAGAGAGAGAGAGAGAGAGAGAGAGAGAGAATGAGAGAATGAGAGAGAGAGAGAGAGAGAGAGACACGGTGCAACTCTATATTGATGATTTGTGTTCGGTTCCGCCATTTCTCTCGCTCTTTCCTAGTGAGTTTATTGAGGTTTAGTAAGCATATTGAGTTCATGCTGTATGAAACGTCTCTATTTTTATTGTTGTTCATTATGATAAAACGCATTGAATGATACTGACTAGAGATCCTCATTGGGTATGCTCCCTCCAATCTAGTTTTCATAAGGCTTAATATATTAGCAACCCTTCACATCCCAATCCCTAAAACCATATATGGTATTGTTTCCTATGATAAAACGCTTACATTACGCAAACACGCCTATACAAATACATTGCCACCTTTATCGCCGAAATAATGGTCATTTTATGATGAAAAATTGTGATATATTTCTTATTTCTGCTCAAAATAAAGATTGTGGGCACTCGTTAGAACCGGGTTTCCGGGGGTATACCTTAAATTTCTTATTTCTGCTCAAAATATACATTGTGGGCACTCGTTAGAACCGCCTCATCGAGGCGGTTCTAATGAGTACCCACAATCTATATTTTAGAACAGAAATAGAAAAATAAGGTATACCCCCGGAAACACCAGTTTTACTATATAAAGGTGGAGTTCAAGGGGGTCAAAATTATATAGGCGTGTTTTTGTGATGTAATGACACTGATCTGAAGCTCCCAGTGCGAAATGCTCCACAACATCAGTTAATAAAATCGTAATACAGTAAAATTCCTATATTAAGACCACTTTTGGAACTGTTTAAAAGTAAAAGTGGTTTTAAAGACCACGTTTGAACAGTCCAAAAGTTGGTCGCTTGGCAATAGAATACTGGTGGAAGAAAATACAAAGAAAGAATTACTGAAACCGTCTAAATAAGCATTTTACAGCAGGATTATTCTTTATTTCAGGTGGTCTTAATAGCCGAATTTCACTGTATCTCAGAAACGGTTCAGACCAAGTTCGGATTAAAATGATTTTTGCTCTTATGATAAGACGCATTTATTGGCAGTGACTGTGGTGCGATCTCCCACTCTCACCTCCAGTTCACATAAGGTTTAATATCTTGAAAACCTCGAAGATAGCCACTTCTTAGCCATATATGTTGCTTAATTGCTTGAACCTCTTCTACTCGTTGTGTAAATATCTCAGCTTAGGTAGCGATATAGTACCATCGTGGTCCTCTAGTCTCATTATACCCATGTAATAAAATACATTATGTTGTACAGCAGCTACATGATAATGCATTTTATAGTGTATTACAGTAGAACTTCGATGGCTCGAGCACCGATGGCTCGTTTACCAAGGAAGTGTCGAACCCATTCTTGCGCCCCTAGCGAAATCCTCTACATAAGAAATAGTGGGGGATAATTACGGAGATTTTAGTCTTTAATCTTGCAAATGTATGCTGTGTGTACTCATTAGAATCGCCTCGATGAGGCGATTCTAATGAGTACACACAGCATACATATTTATTATAGAACACCGAAAAGATGTCTAAAAGTATCTCGTTATGCCTCCTGACAGCAACCTCAGTGGCTCGAACTACCCCTGTCTCGAACAGCTTTTCTAGGTCCTAAAGGTGTTCGAGCCATTGAAGTTCGACTGTATTTCATTTTTCAACATAAGTGATGTTACATATGTAAAATATAGATTGCGGGTACCCGTTAGAACCGCCTCGGTGAACTGGTTAACCCTTTGATAGGTAAATTGACCGACTCAAACATGACATAAATAGTGTTGACTGGGCCGTTAAACTCCAATACAAACAAACAAATCTTGATTTGGACATGAGTACTGCTTTCGTTGCATTTGACAATGGCTTCAAACAGCCAAGCGCATAGGTATTTATGCACGAACAGAGCGTTAATCAGAGGTGGACGAAAACCGGAGTACCTGGAGAAAAACCACCTGACCTTCAGTTGCAGAACTATGTGTCCCACATGTGGCCCGAGCGAGGCGCAAACCATATCACTGATAGACCTTATTAGTAAGTGCTCTTACCCATTAGGCCACGGAGGCCTGTAATAAGTGGTACATTTATATAATGGCATGTTACGCTTTAATAACACACATGTACAATTCTGAGGTAGGTCATCAACAATATTGTTAACAAAACCTATCTGTTGTATCTACACTTAAACGTTCACTTTAACAGATTCGTTTAACATTTACAGAAGTAAACATAATTGTTCCCCTTTTTAATTTTGTTTTACGGCCCTTACAAAATTATTTCGAGCCCATCGTTAAACAGCGGGTGTGGAAAAAGGAGACCCAGGAGTTAAAAAACACCAAAATTTCCGTTTCTTGCATGTGGCCCCAGCCAGGCTTAAACCACAGCGGTGAGGGACCTAATGATTAAGCGACTGCGTTCTTTCTCACTAGGCCGCGGATGCCCGGTTTCCTTAGTTTAGCTCAAAAAGGCTCCAGGGGAGTTTGTTGTCCATCATCGTCTGACAAATCAGGATAGATCGGAGTTAGCAGACAAGAAGCTATTTTAGGCCATATGACACTTTACCTGGCACATTGATCACCCCTAAGTGGATCGAACTGCTCACAATACGGTATAAAAAATCAAAGTCCAAAGTGTTTGAGCTACGAGAAGGGGAATGACTACACCTTCAGAGGGGGGCATCTCCTGCAAAAGCATTTTTGTCTCCCATCACGTGAATAAGTCCGTGAAATGAACACCCCCTTACACCCCACTTTGTATATTGAAAACTGGGGTTTACGGGGGTAAACATTATTTTTCTTATTTTTACTCCAAGACATAGGTTGTGGGTACTCGTTAGAACCGCCTCAATGAGGCGGTTCTAACGAGCACCCATAACCTATGTTAGCAGTATAAATAACGAAAATATCATAGATTTTCATCCGAAAAGTGGCCATTTTGGAGATGTGAAAAAAATGCACTATGTCGCACGGGTGTGTTATCGTAATGCCATGACTATAGGAGTCAACTTTTAAAGGAAAAAGTTTGCTTCTGAGGTGCAAAAGTAGACCCTATTCAGTGTGGCATGGCTCATAGAAAAGCCAACAGGAAGTCTCAAAAGTTGTCTGCTTTTGAAAAATGGCGAAACAATATTTCCTTTTCCTCTTAAAATTTGACTGTACATGTATTCACTTAACGTCGTTGCCAAAGTCGTCTTTGGATACAGCCAGCAAAACGTCACTGACGTCTTGAGTTGTTATATCACTAGTAATTGTCACCGCACTGGACACCCTGTGCGTTTGAACGTCTGAATTCTTGTCCTTAATTTGGTACTCCATAGACCGTTTTCTGGTCACCACATGTTTAACAATACGGAAATCTCTATAGTGATGGTTACCAGGCGACCGCGTGTTAGTTCGTATTTTATAAAGGGACATAAATCTTGGAATGAATAAGCAGCTGATAGTTACTGACGCGTTCAAAATCAACGCCACCGCCATAATCGTAACTTTGGCGTCGGCCCTGGACGTCGTAAAATATGTAGGTAGAAACGTGATCCAGATAAGAAGTGTGGTATCTACACAGTATGAGATGTAACGGGATTCTTTATAATTGTCTGGCAATTTCCGTGTCTTGAAGGCGTATACAGTGCAAATAATTACCAGAACCAAGTTGTAACATAAAGATGATAGTAACGACGCCCTTGGTAGATCACAAAATAATTCCACAAAACGCTCCATTCTCACGGGCATTTCCTCGATGACCTCTGGAGGACGGACACTTGTTGATATGACAACTATGGCAACCTGAAAACACAAAATGACTTCATCATTACGATAGCATACCCGTGTGACATAGTGCAATTTACCATTACGCAAACACGCCTATACAATTTCATTGCCACCTTTATCGCCGAAAAAATGAACATTTTAAGATGAAAAATTGTGATATTTTTTCTTATTTCTGCTCAAAATATAGATTGTGGGCACTCGTTAGAACCGCCTCATCGAGGCGGTTCTAACGAGTACCCACAATCTATATTTAAGAGCAGAAATAAGAAAAATAAGGTATACCCCCGGAAACCCCAGTTTTACTATTATATAACAGTGGGGTTCAAGGGGGTAAAAATTATAAAGGCGTGTTTTCGTGATGCTATCGCCAAAATGGCTATTTTTTCCGATGAAAATTTGTGATATTTTGTTTATTTATACTCCAAATATAGATTTTGTGTGCTCATTGAGGCAATTCTGGTTGTTGGTACATGTAAGAACCGCCTCATTGAGGCGGTTCTTACATGTACAGCCAATGTACAGCCAATGTCTAGGATCAGAAATAAGCAAAATTATGAACCGAGTTTTCTCTATATAAATTGGGGTTTAGAGGGGTGTTAATTTCTCGTATTTGTTAACATGATGATTAATTGTATCAGTCACGTGGGGCTGGGCGGCATGAATACATCATCAAGAGAGACAACTCTTTCAAAATTATTTCGTCTTCCTCATTGTACATGTATATACGAGTCGATTCATTTCCTTAATTACTATTATTTTATTATAGACCAGACATGTGCACAAACGTCACAAATACAAGCAGTACATACATGTACAAACAATCCAATACAGTGGATAAAACATTTATAGAGCAATGTGATCAGACATGTCAATGCCAAATCTTGAAGAGGTGAGTAGAAAAAAGTACAGAGAGAGAGAGAGAGAGAGAGAGAGAGAGAGAGAGAGAGAGAGAGAGAGAGACAGACAGACAGACAGACAGACAGACAGACAGACAGACAGACAGACAGACAGAGAGGGAGAGAGAGATGAGATAGAGAGGGAGAGAGAGAGACAGAGAGAGAGAGAGAGAGAGAGAGAGAGAGAGAGAGAGAGAGAGAGAGAGAGAGAGAGTTGGGGGGGGGGGTTTAGCGAATTCCCTCCTTTTAGTGTGGTTTTTAGCTAACAGAACAGCGAAAAGGATGTTACAAAACAGCTAGGTCGGTTACTTGTTTGCGTGAATTTGTAAATCATTGTACGTAGTGTTCTTTCATGCTTCTCTTTAAGATATTTGAGTTTTTCCCTCCGTGATCAGAAAACGAAAATCACGGCATTCAGTGATAAATTCATGCACTTGAGCAGCTATTTGACATTTTATAGCTCGGCTGTTTTCGACGAAAAAAAAAAAGGTATTGTCATAGCTCTGGCGTCGTCTGTGTCGACGTCTGGGTCTGCATCGTGCAAAAACTTGGACATTTTGTAATATCTCTGTCATTACTGAACATATTTACTTGAAACTCGCACTAGTTGTTCATTATGAAAAGGGGAACTCATATCAATAGGTGAGGTAACCCTGAAAATATTTTGACACAGTTATGCCCCTTTTTCGGCTCAGAATTTTTGCAAAAACTTGGACATTTTGTAATATCTCTGTCATTACTGAACATATTTACTCTTAACTCGGACTAGTTGTTCATTATAAAAAGGGGAACTCTTACCAATAGATGAGTGTCCCTCAAAATATTTTTGACACAGTTATGCCCCTTTTTCGACGTAGAATTTTTGCAAAAACTTGGGACATTTTGTAATATTTCTGTCATTACTGAATATATTTACTTGAAACTGGGACTAATTGTTCATTATGAAAAGGGGAACTCATACCAATAGGTGAGGTAACCCTCAAAATATTTTTGGCACAGTTATGCCCCTTTTTCGTCCTAGAAATTTTGTTTAACTCAAAGAAACTGCAGCCGAGCGTTGGCACCCGCGTGCGGTGCTTTTGTTAAACATATATGCATGATTGATTTTTGTCTTTGACAAATAAATCACGCAAACGGCTGATTGTCTTGTAGGTCACCAGAGCCGAATTCTGCTGGGGAGTTTAAAGGATAGGCAGTGGTCGGTCGTGGTCGAGAGTTTGTAGATGTATATTTTGTATTATTCTGTACGAATATGGCAGCAAATATGGGCTTGTACAAATGTGATAGTATTCTGTGGCAGAGCTCTGCCCGTGGTTCTCCTTTTGTGTGGAAAGTTATACTTGTTATGGACTTTTTTTGCTCTTCTTGTGAAAGCTTATACTTGTTGCTACATAAATATAAAGGTCAACCTAAATTGTGGGTAATTATTGGCTGTCCTTCCGTGTTAAACCCAATGAATATAATGTCTACGCCCATGGGCGTAAGCAAAAAGTATCTCTCTTGATTGTGTTGGTAAATCCTTGTTGGTCAGTTTGGGTTTAACGGCGAGTCAGCCATTGTGGTTCATTTTGTGTCGTCTGCCAGAGAACGGGAGAAAAGAGACAGAAAAGATAGTAGAGGAGATAAAAGTGAGGCACAGGGGAGAAGCAAGAACAAGTCGCCCATCGGGTAATGATCGCTCACCTAAGAAACAGCACAGGTTGTCAGATTCAAGGCAAATTCGAACTCATCTGAGATATTCGGCATGTCTTTGTTTACAAAAATTTTCAAAAAGATCCGATCGAAAACAGCAAGTGAACACCATTTTTCGCTCATATTTATACTAAAGGGTATGGATTTACAAAGCTGTTGGTCCTGCGAGGCCAAAATTCGAGTTCGGCGCAGACTTTTGCCTCTCCTACTTATCTGCAAGTTTGATAAAGATCAGATCAGAAATGGCTGAGAAAAGTTGGAGAAGTCATTTTTCCACTGTAAGCCTATGGTAAAAAATTTCACGCTCAAGGGAACGTAAATGCAAAACCGACTGCCAGATTCGAGCCAAATTCTGAAATATTATGCTTGTCCGTATTTCTAAAAGTTTCAAAAAGATCCTATTGAAAACAACTGAGAAAAAGTGGAGACACCATTGTTCGCTTATTTTACGCTTAAGAGCAGGTATCTCCAAAACCCTTGGTACTGAGAGGCCTCAATTCGAACTCGGCGTACACTGTATGCCTATCCTGGTTATCTGCAAGTTTAATAAAGATCAGATCAGAAATGGCTGAGTAAAGTTGGAGACGTCGTTTTTCCATGGTAAGCCTATGGTAAAATTGTTCATGCTCAAAGGAAGGTAACTGCAAAACCGATTGTCAGATTCGAGCCAAATTCGAACTCCTCTGAGATATTTTGCTTGCTCTTGTTTATTTAAAGTTTTAAGAGATCAGATTAAAAACAGCTGAGAAAAAGTGGAGCAACATTTTTCGGTCATATTTATACTCAAAGGCAGGTAACTCACGTCGTTGGTCCTGCGAGACCCAAATTCGAACTCGACGTAAAATGTATGCCTCTCCTGGCTATCTGCAAGTTTGATATAGGTCAGATCAAAAATGGCTGAGAAAAGATGGAGGTGTCGTTTTTCCATTGTAAGCCAATGGTAATTTTGTACAAGCTCAAGGGATGGTAAATGCGAAACCGGTTGTCAGATTCGAGCCAAATTCGAACTCGTCTGAGATAGTATGCTTGTCCTTGTTTACTAAACGTTCCAAAAAGATCAGACCAATAACAGCTGAGAAAAAATGGAGACACCATCTTTCGCTTATTTTTATGCTCAAGGGTGGGTAACTCTAAAGCCGTTGGTCCTATGAGGCCCAAATTCGAACTGGACGTAGACTTATGCCTCTCCTGGTTATTTGCAAGTTTGATAAAGATCGGATCAGAAATGGCTTAGAAAAGTTGGAGACGTCGTTTTTCTATTGTAAGCCTATGGTAAAATATTTCACGCTCAAGGGTACGTAAATGCAAAACCGGTTGTCAGATCCGAGCCAAATTCGAACTCGTCTGAGATATTATTCTTGTCCTTCTATACTAAAGGTTTATAAACCAGTCCAATCGAAAACAACTGAGCAAAAGTGGAGACACCATTTTTCGCTTATTTTATGCTCAAGGGCAGGCAACTCCAAAGCCATTGGTCCTGTTGGTCCCAAAATCGAACTCGACGTAGACGTTATACCTCTTCTGGTTTTCTGCAAGTCTGATATGGATCAGATCAGAATCGGCTGAGAAACGTTTGAGACATGGTTTTTCCATTGTAAGCCTATGGGAAAATATTTCTCGCTCAAGGGAGCGCAACTCCGTAAGCGGTTGTCCGATTCAAGCCAAATTCAAAATCATCTGAAACTTTATTCTTGTCCTTGTTTTCGAAACGTTTCAAAAAGATCAGATCGAAAACAGCTGAGAAAAAATGGAAACATAATGTTTCGCCTATATTTACGCTCAAGGGCAGGTAACTCCAAAGCGGTGGGTCATGTGAGGATCAGATTCGATATCATCGTAGACTGTTGATGCCTCTTCTAGTTATCTGCAACTTTGATAAAGATGGGATCAGAAACGGCTGAGAAAAGTTGAAGACACCGTTTTCTCCATTATACGTCTATTGGGCATATTTGTTTCCATTGCAGCCATAGTTCTGGTCAAACCCGTCCAAAACCTAATACAATCAATCCCTTAACCCAGTGATACTACACATAAAATTTGATCAAAAAGATCAGATTAAAAACAGCCGAGAAATGTGGAGACCCCATTGTCGCTCATATTTATACTCAAGGGCAGGTAACTCAAGTCGTTGGCCCTGCGAGGCCCAAATTCGAATTCGACGTAGAATTTATGCCTCTCCTGGTTATCTGCAAGTTTGATAAAGACCAGGTAAAATGGCTGCGAAAAGATGAAGACGTCGTTTTTCCATTGTAAGCCTATGGTAAAATGTGTCACGCTCAAGGGAACGTAAATGCGAAACCGGTTGTCAGATTCGAGCCAAATTCAAATTCCTCTGAGATAGTATGTGTGTCCTTGTTTACTAAAAGTATCAAAAAGATCAGATCAAAACAGCTGAGAAAAATGGAGACACCATCTTTCGCTTATGTTTATGCTCAAGGGAAGGTTACTCCAAAGCCGTTGGTCCTACGAGGCCCAAATTCGAACTGGAAGCAGACTGTATGCCTCCCCTGGTTATGTGCAAGTTTGAAAAAGATCAGATCAGAAAGGCTGAGAAAAGTTTGAGACGACGTTTTTCCATTGTAAGCCGATGGTAAAAAGTTTCACGCTCAATGGAACGTAACTGCGAACAGGGTTGTCAGATTCGAGCCAAGTTCGAACTCATCTGAGATATTATGCTTGTCCTTGTGGTCCAAAAGTTTCAAAAAGATCAGACCAATTACAGCTGAGAAAAATCGAGGCACCATTTTTCGTTTATCTTATGCTCAGTGGTAGGTAACTCTAAAGCCGTTGGTCCTGTAAGGCCCAAAATCGAACTGGACTTAGACGTATACCTCTCCTGGTTATCTGCAAGTTTGATAAAGATCGGATCAGAAATGGCATAGAAAGTTGGAGACGTCGTTTTTTCTATTGTAAGCATATGATAAAATTTTTCACGCTCCAGGGAACGTAAAAGCGAAACGGTTGTCAGATCCGAGCCTAATTGGAACTCGTCTGAGATATTATTCTTGTCCTTCTATACTAAACGTTTATAAAACAATCCAATCGAAAACAGCTGAGAAAAAGAGGAGACACAATTGTTCGCTTATTTTTATGCTCAAGGGCAGGCAACTCCAAAGCCATTTTTCCTCTTGGGCCCTAATTCGAACTCGACGTAGACGTTATACCTCACTTGGTTTTCTGCAAGTCTGATATGGATCAGATCAGAATCGGCTGAGAAACGTTGGAGACATGTTTTTCCATTGTAAGCCTATGTGATATTTCTCGCTCAAGGGAGCGCAAATCCGTAACCGCTTGGCGGATTCAAGCCAAATTCAAACTCGTCTGAGATATTATGCTTGGCCTTATTTTCGAAACGTTTCCAAAAGATCAGATCGAAAACAGCTGAGAAAAAGTGGAAACATATTTTTTCGCTTATATTTACGCTCAAGGGCAGGTAACTCCAAAGCGGTTGGTCATGTGAGGATCAGATTCGATATCAACGTAGACTGTATGCCTGTCCTATATATATATATAATATATATATATATAATAGTTATCTGCAATTTGATAAAGTTGGGATCAGAAACGGCTGAGAAACGTTGAAGACGCCGTTCTTCCCATTATAAGTCTATGGAGCATATTTGTTTCCATGGAGATCATAGTTCTGATCAAAGCCGGTCCAACACCTAATACAATCAATCCCTTAACCCAGTGATACTGCACATAAAAATGATCAAAAAGATCAGATCAAAAACAGCTGAAAAAAGTGGAGACCCCATCTTTCGCTTATTTTTATGCTCAATGGCAGGTAACTCCAAAGCCATTGGTCCAACGAGGCCCAAATTCGGACTCGACGTAGACCGTATGCCTCTCCTGCCTCTCCGAAACCGGTTGCCAGATCCGAGCCAAATTCGAACTCGTCTGAGATATTATGCTTGTCCTCCTTTACTAAAAGTAAAAAAAAAAAAAATCGAAAACAGCGGAGAAAAAGTGGAGACACCACTGTTCGCTTATTTTATGCTCAAGGGCAGGCAACTCTTGAGATATTCAAGCTCAAAAATGTAGCCGACGGATGACGGAGGACGAACGCCGGAGCCTGCCTATACTATAAGCTCACCGTGTGGGCCTTCGGCTCAGGTGAGCTAAAATGGAAGTCTAGAAACGGAAGGAATAACACTGTTCCCCCTCTACTCTTACCTGCTGCAATGACAGCAGGCCTTTCTCAACTGTAAGCCAATATCAGTTGGACACTTCGATGACGCAGGATATACGACACCTTCGTCTCACCCAATCATGATGTAAACACGCCTATACAAATAAATTTATCGCTGAAAAATAAAATTTTAAGATGAAAAATTGTGATATTATTCTTATTTCTGCTCAAAATATAGATCGTAGGTATTCGTTAGAACCGCCTCATCGAGGAGGTTCTAACGAGTACCCACAATCTATATTTTAGAGCAGAAATAGGAACAATAAGGGTTAACCCTGTAAACCCCAGTTTTACTGTATAAAAGTGGGGTTCAAGGATATCAAAATTATATAGGCGTGTTTTCTGATGCACCCTACTTTTCAATTCGGTTTTCAAATGAGCCGGGGCACAGCATTTCCTACAATTGACATGTGTACCCAGTGAAGAATTTGATCAGCCTGCGCTTCCATACGGTCTGACCAGAGAATCCTCTTGCTGCATGAAGGAGCATTGGGCTCTTTGCTATCTTTAGAGCGAACAACGAAGACTCTGATCAGCCTGCGCGGATGCGCAGGCTGATCTGAGTCTTCGCTGGGCACACATGTAACTTGTAGGAAATGCTGTGTCCCGGCTCAAATGTCTTCTCTCACGTCTTTCAAATGTATTTGATATTCGTTATCAACAAGAATCTGGGAAAAAAAATCTTCATCTATGGCAAATTCTTTCCTTTATGAACAGATGGCTCAGATTGCGGAAAAGAAACCGGAAGCCACAAAATGTCTTCATTATCTACTTCAGACTTGCCTGTTTACCTCACATCACAGGATTTTATATCCCATCAAGCACATGACGTAATTGTGTCACAACAACGTCCGTGCAACGTCATGACGCTTTAATATGCAACTTCAAATCTACGTCGGTGGAACGTCATGACGTTGCACCGACGTCGATTTGACGTTGCCCTAGTGATGTGTGCCCTCTGCGTATGTTTTGTCTTGGTACCTCCAGCTTAATGGTAAGACAAGTATAATGTTTAGTCTTGGATTTATTTTTAAGTGTTTTTGATGGATAATTTTCCTTAAAGACCAGGATTATCTCGTCAAATGCAATAATTTTGGCTCTTAACCCATATATGCCTTGCGTACCATTCTTGAATGATTTGGCAAACAGTGTAGACCAGATCACACGTCGCTCATCACGACGTCTCACCTGGGTCTACGCCGTTTTCTTAACGTTTAATATTTTTGTAAAACTTACAACAAACAAAATCAACCAGGCCACCATGGAACAGAAATAGACCGTTCCCTAGCTATAAGAATATCATATACAGTCAATTACGGGTTAACAGCATTTACCGTTGCATTAGCGAATAACAACCCACTATAAATCAGGACTTCTATTTCAAGACAGAGTTTAGAAATTAGAACAGGTTATAGAATGAGAAAGAAATTTTCTTATTCTGAGATGTCTCAGAATTTGAACCAGGTCATTGCATGAGCATGTCGTGGCCAAAATTATTTAAGAAGTTTTGACATTTATAAAGTTATTCTCATTCACCTTATTTTTCTGAGTGGGGAGGCTCTTCATAGTGCCAACATGCCTATGGAAATCACTCCGCTCAGTAAAATACCTATGTTGCATAGACATGCAATGGTTTGTTTGGAGTTTAACGGCCCAGTCAACATTATTTAGGTCATATCGGACCAGTTTATCTGACCAAGGCTTGTACAAAATTGGTTACACATGTTACAAGAACAGTGCACATTCCTTCGCCGGAAACTGGAAACTGGCCTTCTCGAATCAGTGGAAGGAAGTGAATGACGAAATAATGCTGCCAACCCGGCAGGTATCGAAGCCCCTTCCTCCTGATCACCAATTAGACGCGCTTCCGACTGATAGTCGTTTTTTTTTTTTTTTTGTCATACAATGCCAACATCATAAAAACAAGGCTCAGTATATATTTCGACCCCCTTGAACCCCACATTTTTAGCAGACTGACTGGGGTTAACAAGGGTAAATCTTTTTTTCTTATTTCTGCTCTAAAATATACATGTAGATTATCGGTACCCGTGAGAACCACCTCGTTGCTCTAAAATATAGATTGTGGGTACTCGTTAGAACCGTCTCATCGAGGCGGTTAGAACCGCCTCATCATCGAGGCGGTTCTCACGAGTACACACAATCTATATTTTAGAGCAACGAGGTGGTTCTCACGGGTACCGATAATCTACATGTATATTGCTAAAATATAGATTGTGGGTAGTCGTTAGAACCGCCTCATCGAGACGGTTCTCACGAGTACCCACAATCTATATTTTGAGCAGAAATAAGAAAAATATCTCAATTTAATCATAAAATTTTCGATTTCTCGGCGGTAAAGTTTAAAATGCATTTGTTTAGTCGTTTTTTCCTAATGAAACAGAAGAAAGGCACTGTGAATTGTCTCTGAGTGCAGAATAGGAAAATAGTCCTGAACGGGGATTATTTGTGTAACCCTGAAAATTCTAGGATTTTAAGTCTACACTATACCCTGATCAAACGCCTATACCATTGCCATTAACCCAGTACTCGGCTCCCGCCCATCGGGGCTTGAAAAAATATATGGGCTGCACGATGCTTCCACGCAGAGCTGAATCCGACCCGCAAACGAGTACTGGTAAACCGCTTAGAGGATCTAAGCCTGCCCAGGTATAGGGGTGCGAGTCAGACCGTTCATGCTTATAAAGCCTATTGGTTTCATTCGGCGACAGGGCTTGAGATGTCATTTCATCTTATTTGCAGGTAAAAGTCCCACAAAATTGGAGGCAACGTCTCCAAAATGACCTGTACAGTGTTGACGGGGACGTTAAACCTCAAATCAAACAAATAAATTAACTCAGTTCACGAACCCAGATAATCAATCCATTTACAATGCACCATGAGGTCATATCATCGCGAGAACGCATAAACCTCACTTTTATATAGTTTTTGTTTGATTTGATGTTTAACGTCCCCGTCAATACTGTAAAGGTCATTTTGGAGACGTTGCTTCCAATTTATGGGACTTTTACCCGACATTGAGATGAAATGACATCTCAAGCCCTGTCGCCCAATCAAACAAATAGGGTTTATTAGCATGGACGGTCCGCCTCGCACCGCGGTTCCTGGACAGGCTTAGATCCGCTAAGCGGTTTACCAGTACTAGTGTGCGGGCCGGATTCAGCTCTGCGTGGAAGCATCATGCGGCCCATATATTTCTTCAAGCCCCTATGGGCGGGGGCGTTCACTTTTATATAGTAAAACAGGTTTACAGGGGTATATATTATTTCTCATTTCTGCTCAGAAATATAGTTTGTTGGTACTACATGTAGGTTCTAACGAGTACCTACGACCCATGTTTTGGGCAGAAATAAGAAAAAGTCGTCCAGCGGGGGGCAACGTTTGCTCACCTGAGAACTAGCACATGTTGTCAGATTTAAGCCAAATTCGAATTCATCTGAGATATTATGCATAGCTTGTATACTAAAAGTTTCAAGAAGATCCGTTCGAAAACAGCTGAGAAAAAGTGGTGAAACCATTGCTTGCTTATATTTATACTCAACGGTAGGTATCTCCAAAGCCGTTGGTCCTGTGAGGCCCAAATTCGAGCTCCAATTAGACTGTATGTATACCTTCCCTGCTTATCTACAAGCATGATGGAGATTAGACCAGAAATGGCTGAGTAACGTTGGAGACGTCATTTTTTCCATTGTAAGACTATTGTAAAATGTTTCGAGCTCATGGGAAAGTAACTGCGAAACCGGTTGTCAGATTCCTGCCCAATTCACACTCACCACAGATATTACGAGTACGCATGTCCTTCTATACTAAAAGTTTAAAAAAATATCCGATCAAAAACGGCTGAGAAAAAGTGGAGGCGTCGTTTTTCACTTGTAAGCCTATGATAATATATTTCGGGCTGAAGGGGATGTGACTGCAAAACCACTTGTCAGATTCAAGCCAATTCGAATTCATATGAGATATTATGCTTGGCATCGTTTACTCAAAGTTTCAAAAAGATCCGATCGAAAGCATCTTAATGCTCAAGAGCAGAAAATTCCAATGCCGTTTATCACGTGAGGCCCAAATTTGAACTCTACGTAGACTGTATGCCTCTCTTGGTTATCTGCAAGTTTTATAAAGATCAGATCAGAAATGGCTGAGAAAAGTTGGAGACCTCGGATTTCCATTGTAAGACTATAGCATTTTTTTCACGCTCAAAAGAACGTAATTGCGAAAGCAGTTGTCAGATTAAAGCCAAATTCGAAATCGTCTGAGATATTATGCTTGTCCATGTTTACAAAAAGGTTTTAAAAAAGCGATCGAAAAAAGCGGAGAAAAGGTAGAGACTGCATTTTTCGCTTATATATATGCTCAAGGGCAGATAACTCCAAAGCCTTTGGTCCTAAGAGGCCAAAATTCGAAATTGACGTAGACTGTATGCCTATCCTGGTTATCGGCAAGTTTGATAAAAGATCAGATCAGAAATGCTTGGAAAAGCTGTAGACGTCGTTTTCCCAATGTTTCACCTTCAAAGGAACGTAACTGCGAAACAGGTTGTCAGATTCAAGCAAATTTCGAACTCATCTGATATGTTATGCTTTTCCTTGTTTAGTAAATGTTTCAAAAGGATAAGATCGAAAACAGCTGAGGAAAAGTGGGGCCACCATTTTTCGCTTATTTTTTGTGCACAAGGGCAGGTAACTCCAAAGTCGTTGGTCCTGTGAGGCCCAAATTCTAATTAAAAGTAGACTGCATGCCTCTCCTGGTGATCTGCACGTTTGATAAAGATCGGATCAGAAATGTCTGAGAAAAGTTGGAGACGACGTCGTTTTCCCAATTATAAGTCCATGGAATGTCTTTGTTTCCATGGTAACCATGGTTCTGATCAAAACTGGTTCAAAACCTAATGCAGTCAATACCCGACCCACTGCTTAAAATTTGATCAAGATTTGCCAGCAAGTATCTGAGATATTGACGTTCAAAAGTGTGGACGACGGACGGATGCCGGATACCTGCTTAAACTGTATCCCAACTTATGAGCCTTCGCCTCAGGTGAGCTAAAAAAGTCAGTTTTATTTCCTTTTTTTTTTTTTTTTTGTTGTTAAATTTTATTATTATGAATAGCGTGTTTTCGTAATGTAAAAACATTTTGCGCGGTTAGTAATATTCACGTGGACAAAAGCAACATAACATAGACTCATGTGGTACCTTTTGGTCGATTGATAAACAGTCGACCAAAAAATAAATTCGAAAATCTACAACATGTACAGTTGCCTCCGCCCATCGGGGCTTGAAGAAATAGATGGGCTGCACGATGCTTCCATGCAGAGCTGAAACCGACCCGCACACGAGTACTGGTAAACCGCTTAGAGGATCTAAGCCTGTCCAGGCAAAGCGGTGTGAGTCGGACCCGTCCATGTTTATAAACCCTATTGGTTTCATTGGGCGGCAGGGCTTGAGATGTCATTTCATCCCAATGTAGGATAAAAATCCCACAAAATTGGAAGCAACGTCTCCAAAATGACCCTTACAGTGTTGACGGGGACGTTAAACCTCAAATCAAACAAACAAAAACAACATGTACAGCATTAATATTACGGACGGCTACTAGAAACTTTGAGCCGGCCTCGGATGCTCAGTCGGATGCGCGTCTAACTTCTCATCAGGAGGACGCGGGTTCGATACTTGCCAGGATCGGTAACATTCGTTCATGAAAATTGATCATGAAATCTTTCCTAAGGCCATTCTCTCCCTTCGACTGATTCAAGAAGGTCAAGTGTCAGTTTCTGACGAGAAGCCTTCGTGGTGTAGTGGTAATGCTACTCGCCTTGAAAACCGGGGGGGGGGGGGGGGGGGGGGGTCACAGCCGGATCGATCCCGGACTTCTCCTATGATCTTAGCCGTTGGTGAGACGTAAAACTCAAACGCACTCACTCACTCAGTTTCTGACGAAAACATGTGCACTGGTTAACCGCTAATGTATACGCCTGCCCAAGCTAGACTGACCTGCTCAAAAATGACCTAAAATAGTGTTGACTGAAGCCTTAAACTCCAATACAAACAAGCAAAAAACTAGGGAGTCGACTTTTTTTGCCCAGGTTTTAGAACCGCCGTGACTGGACTTTCACCCGAGTGACCCGGGTAAGAATCCCACCTTAGGGGGGACTTTTACAGCTAATTGTTTCTTTCCTCTGTTATCTCCCCGCCCATTGGGGATTACAGAAATAGATTGGGCTGCATGGTGCATCCGTGCAGAGCACAAACCGACCGAACTTTAGTACTAGTGAACAGTTTGAATGTATACATAGAAGCCTGTACAAGGTAAACGGTGCGATTCGGACCGCTTCTTAAACCCTAGCGGTTTCATTTGGCGACATGGCTTGAGATGTCATTTCACCTCTATGTCAGTTAATAGTCTCACAAATTAGGAAGCAACGTCTGTAAAGTCATCTTACTACTGTTGACGGGGGCGTAAAACCTCAAAAACAAACAATAGCAAACGTTCCTTTGTTAAGTGTATATACGGATATTATGCCGTTAGATTCGACTTACCATTATGAAAGCACACCTATAATAATACATTGTAAATTTAACCGCCGAAAATATGAAAATATTGCGATAAAAATTGTGACATTTTTCTTATATCTGCTCAAAATATAGATTGAGGGTACACGTTTTCTAACGAGTACCCACAATCTATATTTTAGAGCAGAAATAAGAACAAAATAAGGTTTACCCCTGTACACCCCTGTTTTACTATATAAAAGTGGGGTTCAAGGGGCTCAGAATTATATAGGTAGGTTTTCGTGATGTTTGTTGGGCTAGACACGTATGGGACGGGTATAATGTAAGTTTTATTACTGAATTCTTGGACCAGTCCAGTTAACTAAGAAAATATTGCTTTTGCCTAGAAATTTATTTTGTCAAGTTTCAGGCAATTTCATTCCCTTCTGACATCATGGAAATCGGCTCATATTATGCGACGACACGTCGTTGTTTTTTATTCTTCATCACGCAAACGCGCCTATTCAAATACATTGCCACCTTTATCGCCGATAAAATAAAATTTTATGGTGAAAAATTGTGATATTTTTCTTATTTCTGCTCAAAATATAGATTGTGGGCACTCGTTAGAACCGCCTCATCGAGGAGGTTCTAACGAGTATCCACAATCTATATTTTAGAGCAGAAATAAGAAAATAACGTTTCCCCCTGAAACCCCAGTTTTACTATATAAAAGTGGGGTTCAAGGGGGTCAAAACTATATAGGCGTGTTTTCGTCATGGTGAGCATCATTTATTATACCCTTTTGATATGGTTTACCCATATACACCTAGTAACATTCTTTTGTGGAGATTGAGCATGAAATCTTTTCTACGGTAATTCTCTCCCTTCCGCTGATTCAAGAAGGGCAGTTGTCAATTTCTGGCTGTACTGGTTAACCGCTTACATATAAACCTGCCCAGGAAAAGTGTGGATAAGCAAACTGACCGGCTCCAAAATGACCTTAAATAGTGTTGACTGGGCCGTTAAACCCCAAAACAAACAAACACAAGAAACACCCAACGCCCTTTGTTGGGACGTTGACAAACAGTGTAGACCCTGATCAGACGCCAGAGAACGCGGCGTCTGATCTTGGTCTACACTGTTTGCTCAAAGACCATACATTTTTGTACAACTTACATGAAACAAAGCAAACCTGGCACTGCTGCAATTGAAAATGGACTAATCTAAACTTAGGATGTGGGAGATTCCATTGTCATATGAGCCCCGCCAAGCGAATTTGTGTCTTCGAGCATTCCGTCATGACAAATTTTTAACTGCGCATGCCCAGCCCTTCGGAGGGGCCAGGGATATGGCTTTGTGTCTGAAGGATCCTCTTGATTCACTGCTTGTATAAGCGAGCAGCGAAGGTTCTTGCTGGACTGCGCGGATGCGCAGGCTCGCCTGAACCTTCGCTGCTCGCATAGGCGATAAGTACCAAAATCGCTTGACGGGGCCCATATACGAGTATGAGTTAACCGCAAAACAGGACACTAGCAAATATTGCAGGTCCATATCTGATGCCGCAGAATGCAGCGTCTGATCTGAACCTTCACTGTTTATTAAAATGAGCTACTCTGTAAGTTCAACCTGACACCCCTCCGTCCTATATAATTCAGACCCTCGGGAATCCCACTTTTAAATAGTAATAAAGGGGTTTACAAGGGTAAAGCTTAATTTTCTTATGTATGCTCTAAAATATTTGAGCAGAAATAAGACAAAAAAAAAAAAATCACAATATTTCATTTTAAAATTTTAGTTTTTTCGTCGGTAAAATTTCCATTGTATTTATATAGGCGTGTTTTCGTAATGAATTTCGAAAACCGATTTCGACAGGAAGGAACAGAAACTTCGTTTTTATGGCGTTTTATCTGGGTCTACAATCTGCCAGTGTCACAGTATATGTTCCATTGCATTGCAGATAACCATTTTTTATACTGCATTCTGACGTCATAGCGACAAAAATCATGATAAGAGGCACATGGCTTTTCAGTGATAGTCCCGTGGAAAAGAGCAGGCGAAAAGCTTCTGCCCAGCAGACAAATGACGTAATTGTGACGTCACATCATCGTTGGTGCAACGTCATTACGTTTATGCAAAGTCAAATCAACGTCGATGCAACGCACGTCAAATCAAATGCACCGACGTTGATTTGACGTTGTCCTAGCGACGTGTGCCTGCTGTGTGGGATGTAAGTAACTGTGGGTCAATTTACATGGAATCGACCCCAAATGGTCTTTTTAACTTTAATATTCTAGTATAGTTTATATTCCTGTAGTCATTTTCCAATGCATATAAATCTTATCTTAAGAATGCTTCTTGTCTAAATTAATACAAACATTATATAATGCTTCCACCTCACAAGAGCATGACGTCAAACTGGGAAGATCTGCAGACGGATTTGCTCGTAAAGTAAGACGGATTAGTAATAATGTCTTTTTTAAGCTCTAAGCATTACACATAAGCGCAGAGAGAGAGAGAGAGAGAGAGAGAGAGAGAGAGAGAGAGAGAGAGAGAGAGAGAGAGAGAGAGAGAGAGAATTTGTTTGTTTGGTTTGCAGTTTAACGTCCCCGTCAACACTGAATAGGTCATTTTGGAGACATTGTTTCCAATTTTGTGAGACTTTTACCCGACATTGAGATGAAATGACACCTCAAGCCCTGTCGTCCAATAACCCAATAGGTTTTATAAGCATGGACGTTCCGGTCCACACCGGTTTGCCTGGGCAGGCTTATGTCCTCTGAGCTGTTTACCAGTACTCGTGTGCGGTCGGTTTCATCTTTGCGTGGAAGCATCATGCAGCCCATCTATTTCTTCAATCCCCGACGGGCTGGGGCCGAGCGAACGTGGTATGTAGCTTGTACTTGCATTTCTTCTTTAAGATTCTTCTGACCAACAACATGACTCAATTACATTGACTTTGATATCATAGATAGGGAGGCTGAGTATGCTTGCCCATGTATTCTGATAAATCGTGACTTCTTTTTCCATTCATGCCAATGGTTGGCTCTTGCCTTTGATTATGTTTATTATTATTTCCTCGCTAGCTTTCATAACACTTGGCGACAATATGCTTTCTAAAATAGCTTAATTCACATCTTGGCAGAAAAATATGTTTTTTTTTTTTGTTTTTTTTTGTCTCACATTACGTAAACACGCCTATACAAATACATTGTTAATTTTACCTCCGAAAAAAAAAAAAAAAAAAACACGAAAAATTGAAGGTGAGTGTTTTTTTAATTTTTGTTCAAAATATAGATTGTGGGTACACGTCTTATTTTTGATCAAAATATAGATTGTGGGTACTCGTTAGAACCGCCTCATCGAACCGCCTCGATGAGGCGGTTCTAACGAGTACCCACAATCTTTATTGAGCAGAAATAAAAAAATAAGGTTTGCCCCTGTAAACTGTATAAAAGTGGGGTTCAAGGGGGGCAAAATATATAGGAGTGCTTTCGTGATATTTCTAGGCTAAATATTGCTTGTGGGCGCTCGTTAGAACCACATCCTCATTGAGACGGTTCTAAAGATTACCAAAACTCATTTAGTTTGAGTAAGATTAGGGAATAGGGGAATGAATACCCTTGTAAACCCACTTTTCTCTATACAAAGAGCGGTTTCGAGGGATGTTTATTATAGGGCCGCTTCTAGCACATCACGAAAACACACCTATATAATTACAACCCCCCCCCCCCCCTTGAACCCCACTTTTATATTGTAAAAACTGGGGTTTTAGATTGTGGGTATTCCTTAGAACCGCCTCGATAAGGCGGTTCTATCGAGTACCCACAAATCTAAAATATAGCTTGTGGCTATTCGTTAGAACCGCCTCGATAAGGCGGTTCTGTTGAGTACCCACAGTCTATATTTTGATCAGAAATAAGAATAAATTTCGATTTTTCGGCGGAAAATTTTACAGTGCATTTGTATAGGAGTATTTTCGTCATGAGAGTTGTTGATTTGATTGATTGATTTGAGGTTTAACGTCCCCGTCAACACTGTAAGGGTCATTTTGGAGACGTTGCTTCCAATTTTGTGGGACTTTTACCCGACATTTAGATGAAATTACATCTCAAGCCCTGCCGCCCAATGGAACCAGCATGGTCGGGCCGACTCGCACCGCTTTGCCTGGACAGGCTTAGATCCTCTAAGCGGTTTACCAGTACTCGTGTGCGGGTCGGTTTCAGCTCTGCGTGGAAGCATCATGCAGCCCATTTATTTCTTCAAGCCCCGATGGGCGGGGGCTCAGGCTGAGTAATGTCATCACTGTGCGCAAATTACCTCGATTGTCTATCAATCGACCAAAAGTTACTAATGAATCTGATTTACATTCCTATTGTCCACGTGACTAACACTGACCAACAAAGTTAACATTACGTAAACACGCCTATTAAAATACAGTGAAACTTCGATAACTCGAACGCAGATAGTTCGTTTACCATGGCTAATTCGAACTAGTTCTTTAGTCTTTTGACTGTATTTTCCAAAGCTCCAGATATCCATATATTTAGTGTAATAGCTAGATTTTTTCTAATTTTATCTTGAAAAGTTATAATGTGTGTACTCATTAGAATCGCCTCAATGAGGCGATTCTAATGAGTACACACAACATACCTTTATTTTCCTCAAGTGATCTCCATTATCCCTTAAGACTTTGGCTAAACCTAACTAATTCGAACAACTCCTATCGCGAACAAATTTTCAAGGTCCCGAGAGTGTTCGACTTGTATTGGAAAATTTAGCACCAAAATTCATTTTTAAGATAAAAACCCTAATATTTTTCAAATGTTTGCACAAAAACCGGCATAGGATGTTGGTATTTGTTAGAACCGTCTTTAAGAAATATAAAGTATACACCCTCTTACTATATAAAAGAGAGAATTATATAGGTGTGTTTGCGTGATGAACCGCGTAAACAGTGTTTGAACGCAATCCAAATATCAATTAATTGAGCCAATTGCGAAAACGCGCCTATACAAATACATGTACACTGTAAATTTACCGCCACAAAAGCTGAAAAATTGATATATTTCTCATTTCTGCTCAAAATATAGATAGTGGGTACACGTTAGAACCGCCTCATCGAGGCGGTTCTAACGAGTACCCCCAATCTATATATATTTTAGAGTAGAGATCAGACAGATAAGGTTTACCCCTGTAAACCCCAGTTTTACATGCAGTATATAAAAGTGGGGTTCAACGGGATCAAAATTTTATAGGCTTGATTTCGTGAAACGCGCTTCTTTACCTTGTGTGTAAACACAGATGAGTACACTATCTGTAAAATCTGGACTGTGCGTGTGTGTACTCATGTGCTGGGCATTGGCACACAGTGACCAGAGGCCTATATTACCGGGTCTAGGCTGATTGCTGAACAGTCTTAATCCCCCACTCAGCCTGCACTCCCAGCAGAGGCAGTCATCGGTGTATCTGGAGAAAAGCCATCTGACCTTACATTGCAGAACTTGGCGTCACCCAGTGTGAGCCGAGCGAGGCTCGAAACAAAACCGTCAAGATACAGAGGTCTTACCCAAAAGACCACGTGGACCGATTTGCATTAAGTGATCTCTTTAAAAATATTTTAACTAAGGAATAGATCCAGCAGAGGGTTATTGAGAAAATTTAATGTTAACAGTGGGTTGGCTAGTTGTAAAGTGGCTCAAATCACGAACGCGTAGTCCCACACAATCTCCTAAATGACCTAAATAATGTTGACGGCGAAAACACACCTTTTCTAATACATTGTAAACTTTAACGCCGAAAAAAAAAAAACAACGAGAATTTAAAGATGAAAAATTGTGATATTTTTCTTATTTCTGCTCAAAATATAGATGAGGTTAGCTGTTAGAACTGCCTAATCGATGCGGATCTAACGAGTACCCACAATCTATATTTTAAGCAGAAATCAGAAAAATAAGGCTGTAACCCGTTTTATGAAACCAATAGGGTTTATGAGCATGGACGGTCCGCCTCGCACCGCGGTTCCTGGACACGCTTAGAGGATCTAAGCCTGTCCAGGAACCGCGGTGCGAGGCGGGCCGTCCATGCTCATAAACCCTATTGGTTTCATTGGGCGACAGGGCTTGAGATGTCATTTCATCTCAATGTTGGGTAAAAGTCCCACAAAATTGGACGCAACGTCTCCAAAATGACCTTTACAGTGTTGACGGGGACGTTAAACCTCAAATCAAACAAACAAAATATCAATGTGGGGTAGAAGGGGTCGGGATTATAGAGGCGTACTCGCATTCTTTCATATTTCCAAAAAGTTTATTTTTTTTTTATAAAATCTTGATAAATGTTTCTTTTTATGCTTCAAACATAGGTTTTGGGTCTCGGTGAGGCGGTTCTTTAGACTACCCACAATCATTTTTTAGCAGAACTAAGAAAAAATGTAAACCCCTGTAATTTACAATCTAAAAGTGGGGTTTAAAGGTGACAAAATTCACACTGGTCAATGCCTTCACAGGTTTGCCGGGTCTTACGTAGATTTGCCGGTGGATACAGCGCAAGTTTTCTGGAAGAAAATTGCGGTGCACATGGGTTCCTAAGCGGACATAGGTCGTATTTTCCATTGCTTTATCGTTTGTGTTCAACACAGAAATACACCACCTATCACACAGAGAAAGTATTCTTTTTTAAAGCGGGCGGTTGGTGGTATCTTTCAGATCTTCGCGATTTTGTTTGCACCTAATCCACTCAGGGTAGGTCATTTTTTTATTTTGTTGCAATTTGATATGTGAGGGTTATCTTGTTTTTCTTTAAGCATACCTGCTTCTTCATATCGGCCCGAGAACTCGTATGACGATAACCGTTAGGCAGGGGACTATGCTTAGAAAAGCAAATCTGGAAAACACGAATATGATGCACGAGTTGGCGAAATTTGATACGGCGCAATTTGCCGGTGGCCATTTTATTGCGACAATATCGAGTCATTGTGTCACTTATTTTATGTTGTGCAAGGCTTTTTTATTTTAGTCGTTCAACCTTAAATCCAACAACCCCGAGAGACAGAATAAGGCAGATGGACGCCATGTAGACATTTAACATATGCGGAGATACATATAAATCGGCTACCTTTTTCACTTGCCGGCGTACAGACACATTTGCGACAAGTAAGCTTCTTTCCCACACACAGACAAACACATAGAGAGAGAGAGAGAGAGAGAGAGAGAGAGAGAGAGAGAGAGAGAGAGAGAGACAGAGAGAGAGAGAGAGACAGAGAGAGAGAGAGAGAAAGAGAGATTGTAACAAAGATTTTGACACAGTCACCCATGCAAAAAAAAACTCATTCTGAAATTGCACCATTATGGCATTAGTGGAGACACTCTAAATTGGATTATGGACGTTTTGGACAATCGAAAAATGAAGTCGTAATAAACGTGGAAAACTTAGCTAGTATCCCCGTGGCCTCTAGCGTCCCGCAGGGCTCAGTTTTCGGACCAATTATCTTTCTTGTATACATCAATCACCTGCCCGAGCAGGTCAAATCAAGAGTCAGACTTTTAACGGACAATACTGCCATGCACCTTGCCATAAGTTCACAAACAGACAGCGATCTACTACAACAAGACTTACATACACTTGAACTGTGGGAAAAGATGTAGGAGATGAACTTTAATCCTTCTAAATGCCAGGTCCTACATGTTACCCGATGTAAGAACCCCATTCCAATTGCGTACCTCTTGCATGGTACCCAACAGGAGAGTGTTTCTGCAGCTAAGTACCTTAAGGTCACCGTCTCTAATGATCTAAACTGGAACCCCCACATTGACAACATAACCAAAAAAGCAAATCAGACCCTTGGATTCTTGAAAAGAAACATTCGGGTCCATCATAGGGACCTGGAATCAGCTGCATATGGGACTCTTGTCAGACAGCTGCTAGAGTATGCGTCCAATGTATGGTATTCCCGCACTGCCATTGGCATATACAAAGTGGAAGCAGTTCAAAGAAGGGCTGCCGGGTGGGCAACATGTGACTATAGCTACACTTCAAGTGTTACAGCTAAGCTGGAGGACCAAAATTGGCGTCTGTGTGTCGTTTCGTCCGTGGGTCTTTCGCTCTGGGTCGATTCGCCCGTGGGTCGCTTTGCACAAATTTGGTGGGTCGTTTCGCCAATAGTTTTATTTCGTAATACACGTGGAAGTTCAGCTAGTATCCCCGTGTCCTCTGGCGTCCCACAGGGCTCAGTTTTCGGACCACTTCTCTTTATTGTATACATCAGTCACCTGCCCGAAGAAAACTCATCTAAAACGGCCGAGTGGGTAGCCCTACTTTGGACTGCTTTGTATGTTTCAGTGGCCGTGTGGGGATACCATACAGTGGACGCATACTCTAGCTGCGGCCTGACAAGAGTCTTATATGCAACTGCTTTCAGGTTCTTATTATGGACCCGAATGTTTCTTTTCAAGAATCCATTGGTCTGATTTGCTTTTTTGATTATGTTGTCAATGTGGAGGCTCCAGCTTAGATAATCAGAGATGATGACCACAGGGCACTTAGCTGCAGAAACACTCTCTGGTTACCAAGCAAGAACTGAACAGTTGGAATGGGATACTTACGTCGACTGGCATTTTGAAAAAGTCCTTAATCCATTTTAGAGTGTCTCCTCTAATGCCATAATGGTGTAATTTCAGAATGATTTTTTTCATTTTATTTGTCATGGGTGACTTTGTCAAAAGCATTGCTAAGTCTCTCTCTGTCTGTCTGTCTCTCTCTCTGTACCTGTGTTTGTCTATGCGCGGGAAAGAACCTTACTTGCCGTTGATGTGTGTCTGTACGCGGGCAAGTGAAAAAGTATCCCATTTATATGTATCTCCAAATATGTAAAATGTTACATTCGGTCTACATAGCGTATAAATGCCTTATTCTGTCTCTCTGTGTTGTTGGATTTAAGGTTGAAAATGTTCTATAAAGGGTTATCCTTTGGAAGCAAGGAATACAGGGTGTTTATTTCAAGTACGTACATGTACTACATGTAACCTGATGTCGAGTATCTTACCTGTAAGACGATGAGGGTGAATGAGATGAGGATCTGTGACGCTTTGCTGATACAATAGGGCTTCCTAGTGGTACGTCTCCCGGATTTAAAGATCCTGTAAATACGGTTGGTTTTCACCAGCAGCGGGGCGTACACGACTGTGAAGGTTAAACTGAACCCGACATGGTTCATGTAACATTTGTAAGTGTTTGGTTCGCTGAGAAAGCTGATAGGAAGGCAGTAGGCCAGGAAAGCTCCTATGAGGACCATAAATGTAAGCTCCACGCTCGTGCACTTGATTACTTGCTCATTCCGATATTTCAGTAAGGCAGTTCCGATTAATAGACATACAAGTATTCCAGATACGGAGGCAACACCGAGCCCGATTGCTACAGGCTCGGCAAAGCTTGTGTAAAATGGAGATATCCGTATACACGAGTTTCGTGACATATCTGGCCAATAAAAGTTCGGGCATGTCTCACATTTGGTGAGATTTGTTGTTACGATCTCATTCGGTTTGCATGGCAAACACTCCCAACAACAGGTCTTTTGTTTGTAATGAAAAATTTGTCCAGAGCTCATCCAGCATGGTTCTGAGCAGGCTGATCTTGGAATCTCTTGTCCCGTCCAGATCAGGTCCTTGTCATTTAGAAAGAGGTTTTCATTGTTCATATCCCAGTACCCGACCTTGTATGTGACACAGCGGCTACCCATGTGGGCACATTGTTTGATGACGTACCTAGACAAAACATCCCCATTATTATTAAACTTTACCGTTCCAAACGAACCATTAAACTGTAAAGTTTTTAGATCATTCATTATTCCTATTTCCTTGATACAGTTCATGACTGAGGACTTGGTCTTCCTTCCTGAACAATTATTTCTTACAACATTGTCCAACGCATGCGCAAACGCGTAAACACTGTCTATGATGTATGATTCCGCAAATGATTTTTTCAAGTAATCTTCATCATGATCAACCAGTCTCCACTCTAGTGACGTATGCGGGGATATGTTCGTCTTAGATGACTCTTTCAACAACACCTCAAGCCACGGGTTATTACTCTGAATCTGTCTTGTGCTCAGATTAGCCAAGTATCTTCTGAATGTTCCTATGTCACCTTTCTGTGGTTCGACAACGAGGCTCGAGGGGAAAGACAGACACCGTTCAGGGTGTTCCTCCAGCGTATTACTGATGGAATCACTTCCCAGCCACACGAATCTATCTGTCATCTCAGCAATTGCCAGAGCATTGCTCAAACTTACTGCATCTTCCAATTCAACAAAAGCTACAACAACTTTAACACCTTTATTACTATTCAGCTGCTGAAGCACTTGATGAAAATCATCTGAGTTTGACTGATAAGTTATCTCAATAGTTTCTTCTATACACACTGTAGGCGCGTTATCTTTTAGAATTTCCCTCAGTTCTTTCAGTCCTTCCCTGCCATAACTACCTTCTGAATAGACAATAGATATATGAGTCCAGTTGAAATGTTGGAGAAGGCTTGCTATAACCTTCACCTGGTATCTATCTGGAGGTACCATACGAAAGAAGTAGGGAAATCTCGTCTTGTCGCTAAGAACATCACTTGTTGCTGTCTGGCTGATCTGGGGCAACTGGTATAAGTTCAGTACATTAGCTACAATGATACTTAGTTTACTTGTATAAGGCCCAATCACACCGGCGACGTCGTAGAACACCTCCTGTCCCGACGTTTCATTACTTACCCCGTACGAAAATCCGAAACCCCTAACCTTTCGGGGCATGAATTGGATCGCTCTGGCTAGAGCCATTGACGGTAACTGGCAATCGTCCAGGGCGACAAACCCTAGTTTTAGATGAGGTAAAATATCAGTTCTGTTGTTAATTTCATTCACAGCGAAGTGAAGAGCCTCTACGTTCTGGATATTCCTGGTATCTCTTATTTCTCCAGAACATTTCATCAGTGAAGTAGAGGTATGTACTGATAATATTGCTCCGATGTTAATGTCCCATTCTTCAATGTATTGATAATTTGACTTATACACGTCATCAGGAAAACTTTGACCCAGTCGAGACAATGAGAACAGAAACAGACTGCACAGGAATGTCCGCATGGTTGTTCAAGACCTGGAAAACAGAGAAAAAAATCAACAAAGCACTGAGAATACAGGTTGAGTGTAGGCTGGGAAAATACATTACGCAAACAGGCCTGTACAAACACATTGCCACCTTTATTGCCGAAAAAATGAAAATTTTATGATGAAAAATTGGGATACTTTTCTTATATCTGCTCAAAATATAGAGTGTGGGTACTCGTTAGAACCGCCTACTCGAGGCGGTTCTAACGAGTACCCACAATCTATATTTTAGAGCAGAAATAAGAAAAATAAGGTATACCGCCGGAAACCCCAGTTTTTCTATATAAAAGTGGGGTTCAAGGTGGTCAAAATTATATAGGTGTCTTTTCGTAATGAGCCCCAGGTTGTCACTGATACTGTTTCGATTACCTCTTAAATTTCAGGGATTTTTAAGCAGAAAGTGTAGATCCTGATCAGATGCCGCATTCTGCGGCGGCTGACTCTGGGTCTACGCTGTATGCCAAGCCCAACCCACGATTCCAGTCAAGATTCTATAGATAACCCTCTTAAGCAACATTCTGACGTCACAGAACCGATATTCCGACAAGTCAGTGATAATCACTCGAGTTAGAAGGCCTTCATGCGGACTTAAGAAATTATTTGTCTTAATCGTGACGGAAGTCAGGGCGAGGATTGTGGGGATGGTTCTCCTTGCATAGAGGCTTCCACTTAAATTCCGAATCCGAAGTACGGTGCAGTTTGTGGAGTTCATCCCTGCAACTGATGCCAGTGGAGCATGTTAGGACATCGCAATTTTATTTGCCGGGAATAGAACCGGCTCTATTCCCGACAAATTAAATTGCGGTGTCCGAACATGCCAAATGAATGTTTTATAACATTAGCCCTTTTAAAATATATTCTTACAAAATGAAAGCCGTACTAAAGGAAAGAAACATAACTGACAAAACAAAAATCCCCAACTGCTCTGAGATTCGCTCCGGTGAAAAATTCAATGCTCTAACCACTGCCGAAGAGTCGACATCCTGACACAGTTGTTAGATATATACGGCATGCGTCTACCAAGGGAGGAATTGTGGTGCGTAACACATCCCCTCTTCAAGAAAGTTATCATTTACAATGACACGAAGCCATTTTTGGGCATAAAACCATTTTCGGCGAAATAATGTCCGACGCCGGACGAGTCCCCATCTTACGGCATGAAAGTCTAAACTAAGGAAAGATGCATAGCTGGAAAAACAATCCTAGAACTCGGGCCGCTCGGCTGTAAGGCCAATGCTCTAACCATTGAGCCAAAGACTCGACACCCTGTTGGAGTTGTAAACCTATAAACTATGCATTATCCACTTGAGAATAAAATTCCGCTATTTAGATCACCAGAAATTGAGACTAATTCTGCTTTAAAAAGCTTATTAAGAAAGTTTCAGTTATTCTTTCTTTGTGTTTTCTGCATACAGTGTGCTCTTGTCAGAGACCACTTTTGGGACTTTCAAAAGTGGTCTTAAAGACCACTTTTGAACAGTTCCAAAGGTGGTCTTAATATAGGAATTTTATTGTATTTGAAGGAAGAAATTGCGGTCAGTAACAATATTCGGACATTATTATTGTTATACTGCGGATCCTATACGAGTGGACAATTCGTTGAAACAAGAATTCGGCGAGTTTTATGTTTCATATAAAATAACGTTCTGATTATCTTATAACGATTTTATATCGAACTTTGTTGAAAAATTCAGCAGGAAACATAGAGTTGTATGACGTCGCGTGCCAGTTAAACATGGCATCATGTTAACAAGTTCGTGCAATGAACACCCCTCTAAACAACATTTTATATAGAGAAAAGTGGGATTAAGCCGGCACTAGAGGGATTGGCCGGTATTGCACAATACCGGTCGTGAACAGATTCAATAAAACCGATCTGATGCTATTATCGTATATTTGGTGTATTCTTTGCTTCCAAAGGATCGAACTTATTTACGAGAGTAGTGTTCCTTATTTTCCTTATTTTTGCTACCACCCCCCCCCCCCCCAAAAAAAAAAAAAGATTGTGGGCACTCGTTAGAACCACCTCATTTAGGCGGTTCTAACGAGCACCAACAATCTGTATTAGGCTTAGAAATAAGGAAAATATAAAACGTTTTCATGCGAGAAATGATAGTTAAGACGCCATTTTAGCGCACGTGTGTGTTATTATAATGTGGTCGTATGCTTTTTCATGACATGACGTTATCCACTACATAGCAGTGACGTTCATTATGAAAACACGCCTATACAAATACATTGTAAACTTTCCCGCCGAAAAAAAACAAAACTTTCATGATAAAAAAACTGAGATATTTTTCTTATTTCTGCTCAAAATATAGATTGTGGGCACACGTTAGAACCGCCTTATCGAATGGGTTCTAACGAGTACCCACAATCTATATTTTAGAGCAGAAAAAAGAAAAATAAGGTTTACCCCTATAAACTCATGTTTTACTATATAATAAATGGGGTTCAAGGGGGTCATAATCATATAGGCGTGTTTTCCTGGTGATGACGTTATCCACTACATAGCAGTGAAAACACGCCTATACAAATACATTGTAAACTTTCCCGCCGGAAAAAAACGAGTGAGTGAGTGAGTGTTTGAGTTTTACGTCCCACAAACAGCTAAGGTCATACGGGGACGGGACCTCGGTTTAAAGACTCATCCGAAAGTCTGCGGAAAAAAACGAAACTTTCATGATGAAAAATTGAGATATTTTCTTATTTCTGCTCAAAATATAGATTGTGGGTACTCGTAAGAACCGCCTCATCGAGGCGGTTCTAACGAGTACCCACAATCTATGTTTTAGAGCAGAAAAAATAAGGTTTACCCCTGTAAACCCCTTTTTTTCGTGATGATATGAAAATAATGGATAAAACCCTTTGAAAAATAGACTTCATGCACAATGTCAGGTTATGTTTTTATTTACTTATTTTATTTTATTTTTAAATTTGTTAACAAATACATGTACTTAAAATCGATGTTTAAAATTGAGCTTAAGAAAGAAGCAAAAATAGATTTTACCTATAAAATGACATTTGTCTAGTCATTTAAGATAATAATTGTTATATTCCATAGAGATGCTATCCGGATGAATAAATTCTTCCTATTATCAGCGTATTAGATACAATCACTGACTGCTGAACGATTTTCGATACAATAGCAAAAGAAAGCCCTTACCATTCTCAGAGTTATGTTTTTCAAGTGCGCCTGCGCGACCAGCTACTGTAACAGTCAAACTTCAATGGCTCCAACACCTTTGGGGTCAAGAAATTTAGTTTGAGAGAGGAGGTAATTCGTGCCATTGAGTGTTCTTCATAGCGCAAGTTCAAGAGAGGGAATAGACATCACGTGAACAAATCCGTGAAATGAACACCCCCTACAAACCACTTTATATATAGAGGAAAATGGGGTTTAAGGGGGTATGCCATATGTTTCTTATTTCTGCTCCAAGACATAGGTTGTAGGTACTCGTTAGAACCGCCTCAATGAGGCGGTTCTAACGAGCATCCACAACCTATGTTTGCAGCATATATAAGAAACATATCACGGATTTTTATCAGAAAAGTAGCCATTTTTGAGGTGTGCAAAATGAACTATGTCGCACGGGTGTGTTATCGTAATGAGATGACCTAAGTAGTGTTGACGGGAACGTAAAACATCAAACAAACCAAACATAGGGATATCTTGTCGATTTTCTATAAAATCACGGTATGTCGTGAGTACGCATTAGAATCGCCTCATAGAGGCGATTCTAATGAGTACACACAACATACCTTTTCAATATAAAATCGGAAGCTTCTGCCTTGGTTATTGGGAAATACATCAATGCCTATACTGTTATGGAGACGTCATCACGAAAACAAACCTATATAATTTTGACCCCCTTGAACCCCACTTTTAAATAGTAAAACTGGGGTTTACAGGGGCAAAACCTATTTTTCGCATTTTTATGGGTACACGTTAGAACCGCCTGATGTACTCGTTAGAACTGCCTCGATGAGGCGGTTCTAACGTGTACCCGCAATCAATATTTTGAGCAGAAAGTAGAAAAAAAACGCAATTTTTTATCTTTAAATTTTCGTTTTTCGGCAGTAAAGTTTGCAATTAATTTGTATAGGCGTGTCTTCGTAACGTTTTCTAGGGACTCAATAACCAGTTCGGAACAGCTGTAGTAAACGAGCCATCGGGTGGTACAACAATTTGAGTTTAACCGCAAAAGAGCTGGAGCCATGACATCTTGCAGAACATATCTGCGAACAGCTAAAGGCTCTGTCGAGGCTGTGCTAATGCGCTGGCTCGCCTGGTTCATTGCTGACCGCCTACATGATAAATACAAAAATTCCTATATTAAGACCACCTTTGGGACTGTTTAAAAGTGGTCTTTAAGACCACTTTAGAACAGTCCCAAAGGTTGTCTCTGAACAGAGGACACTGTATGCTTAAAGCACAAGAAAGAATAACTGCAGCCTACTAAATAAGCTTTTTAAAGCAGAATTAGTCTTAATATTAGTTGGTCTTAATAGCGGATTTTTCAAGGTACTTTTTCTCCTCATCAACTGACTCATGTATTACCATAACCTTGATTTGTTTCATGTCTAGACAAATTAAAAAAAAAAAAATAGAGGCGTTCACTATTCCTTGCTTGTTGTACGTCGAACACGCATGAGTACATTCCACTTCTTCACGCTTATCGATGAATTCCACCAAAGGAAAAAAAAAGAGATTACTTTGATAACCTTTTTAAAAACTTATGTGCGCGTGAACGAGAGATAAAAATATTTCTGAGATTAATAACTACATATCATGTTAACATGTCCGTGTAATGAGCACCCCTCTAAACCCCACTTCATATAGAGAAAAACTGGGGTTTAAGGGGGTAATCATTATTTTCCTAATGTTTGCTCCAAGACATAGGTTGTGGGTACTCGTTAGAACCGCCTCAATGAGGCGGTTCTAACGAGCACCCAAAACCTATGTTTGCAGTATTAATAAGAAAAATAGCACAAATTTTCATCAGAAAAGTAGCAATTTTGGAGATGTGAAAAAATGCACTATGTCACACAGGTGTGTTATCGTAATGAGATCCAGAACAGTTTCAATTCTAGGAAATAGTTTTCCTGTGTTTCTTGTAGCGGAGTGCCTTCATTAGCGATCTCTCAAAATAGCGCGTGCAGTACGAGACAATTATTGAACCACGTAATACAGAACAGTTTTGCTTTTTCATCTTTGACAAGTAGATCACAGACAAAAGACGATGCCAGCTTGCTTCATGTTAACAATTCTCTAAACACCACTTTATACAGAGAAAACTGAGGTTTATGGGGGTTTGGGGGTGTTGGGGGGAGGGGAAGGGGGAGGGGCGGTAAACATTATTTTTCATATTTCTGTACCAACATATAGGTTGTGAGCTTTCGATAGAACCGCCTCGATGAGGCGGTTCTAACGAACACCCAAAACATATATTTGGGTATAAACCAAAAAAAAAAAAAGTTTTGAAGATTTAAAAAATACACTTTTTTACACGAATGTGTATCATGATGAAGAGCTCAGTTAGAGTCAACGTTGACTCAACGTTGAAACGATTTTTCAACGTCATCACGAATAGATGCCTATATAATCTGCGTTTTTTTTTACCCGCTCAAACCCAACTTTAATATACATATCGAAAACACGCGTATACAAATACAATGTAATTTACCGCCCCAAAAAATGAACATTTTCAAATGAAAAATTGTGATATTTTTCTTATTTCTGCTCAATTCATAGATTGCAGATACTCGTTAGAACCTCGAGGCGGTTCTAACGAGTACCTACAATCTATGTTTTGGGGCAGAACTAAGAAAAATAATTGCAAACCCCAGTTTTACTACATAAAAGTGGGGTTTAAGGGGGGGGGGGCAGAATTATATAGGCGTATTTTCGTGATGGTAAAACTGGGCTTTACACGTGCATACAATATTTCTCGTCCAACAAACGGTTCTTACGAGTTCCCAAATTCTATGTTTTCAGCAGAAATATGAACAATATCAGGATATTTTATCTGAAAAATTTTCAATTTTTCCATATATTTGAATAGGCATGTTTTCGTAATGGATCAGTCAACCGTGGGGGCATGCAGGTGAAGTGTCCGGATAATCCGCGTAGGCCTGGAAAAATTTGGTCTAGGTTTACGTTATGTGCAGAGGAAATAGTGTATGCCCGCACCAGAATACCCCAGGACCTTTTTTAGCTCACCTGACCGAAGGTCATGGTGAGCTTTTGTGACTGTGAGATGTCCGGCGTCGTCGTTCGTCGTCCATCGTCAGTCGTCCGTCGTGCGTAAACTTTTTCTTGTGAACATACTAGAGGCCACAGTTTTGGTCCAATCATCATCAAACTTCCTCAGAATGATTATCATGACAAACTCTCAGTCAAGTTCGAATATGGGTCATGTCGGGTCAAAAAGTAGGTCACCAGGTCAAATCAAAGGAAAACCTTGTTAACACTCTAGAGGCCACAATTTTGGTCCAATCATCCTCAAACTTGCTCAGAATGATCATCTTAATAATATCTTGGTCAAGTTCGAATATGGGTCATGTCGGGTCAAAAAGTAGGTTAGTAGGTCAGATCATAAAAAAACCTTGTTAACACTCTAGAGGCCTCAGTTTTGGTCCAGTCATCCTCAATCTTGGTCAGAATGATCATCATGACAATATGTCCGTTAAGTTCGAATATGGGTCATGTCGGGTCAAAAAGTAGGTCACCAGGTCAAATCAAAGGAAAACCTTGTTAACACTCTAGAGGCCACAATTTTGGTCCAATCATCCTCAAACTTGCTCAGGATGATCATCTTGATAATATCTTGGTCAAGTTCGAATATGGGTCATGACGGATCAAAAAGTAGGTCAAACCACAGAAGGTCAGCAGGTCAAACCACAGAAAACCGTTGTTAGCACTCTAGAGGCCACCGTTTTGGTCCAATTATCCTCTCAAACTTGCTCAGAATGATCAACCTAACAATATATCGGTCAGTTTCGAATATGGGTCATGTTGGATCAAAAAGTAGGTCAGTAGGTCAAATCATAGAAAAACCTTGTTAACACTCTGGAGGCCACAGTTTTGGTTCATTCATCCTCAAACTTGCTCAGAATGATCATCCTGACAATATCTCGGTCAGTTTCGAATATGGTTTATTTCGGTTAAAAATGTAGGTCAGTAGGTCAAACCCAGAAAAACCTTGTTAGCACTCTAGAGGCCACAATTTTGGTCCAATCATCCTCAAACTTGCTCAGAATGATCATCCTGTCAATATCTCGGTCATGTTCGAATATGGGTCATGTCGGCCAAAAATAGGCCAGTAGGTCAAATCATAGAAAAACATTGTTAACACTCTAGAGGCCACAGTTTTGGTCCAATTATCCTAAAACTTGCTCAAAATGATCATCCTGACAATATCTCGGTCAAGTTCGAATATGTGTCATGTTGGGTCAAATCATAGAAAAACCTTGTTAACACTAGAGGCCACAGTTTTGGTCAAATCGCCATCAAACTTGCTCAGAATGATCATCTCTACAATACATGTATCAAGGTCAAATTCGAATATGGGTCATGTGGGGTCAAAAGTAGGTCAAATCATAGAAAAACCTTGTTTACACTCTAGAAACTGCAATTTTAGTCTAATTAGCATCAAACTTGCTTAGAATGATCATCTTGACAATATCTAGGTCAAATTCGAGTATGGGTCATGTAGGGTCAAAAAGTGGTCAGTAGGGGAAATCATAGGAAAACCTTGTTAACACTCTAGAGGCCACAGTTTTAGTCCAATCATCATCAAACTTGCTCAGAATTGTCAGGAGGGGTATTTTATTTGACAGAAAATGTTGTCAGCAAACAGTGCAGACCCTGATCAGATGCCACGTTCTGATACACGTCTGTCTGTCCGTCTGTCACAAAATCGTGTCCGCTCTATAACTTGAAAACCGTTAAATCTATCTTCACGAAACTTCATATAAGTATTAATCTGGCCTCTGATCTGTTTGCTTGCTACCCCTTCAGGGTTTCCCGCCTTTTAGGGGTTATTATAACTTTAAACAGATATTCTGTATGATAATACAGTATCTCAAGCAATTCAGACTTTCAGGGTGTTTGGATCATGGTCAAAGTTCTTTTGGCTATTTTTAGATCACTCGACCTACTTTTATTTCATAATTTCCCCACCATAAGCATGCTACGGATTAGAAGTGATTAAAATCAACCTTCAGGTTGCAGAAATATAAATGCTGTCAGACATGAAGGGGCGGACCTTTCATCTCAATGTCGGGTAAAAGTCCCACAAAATTGGAAGCAACGTCTCCAAAATGACCTGAATAGTATAAACCTCAAATCAAACAAACAAATTGGTCAAATCATACTTGAGACTGCATTTTTGGTTCAAGCTTCATGAAACTTGGCAAGAATGTTTGCCTTTATAACATCTTGAATATGTTTGAATATGGGTCATGTGGGATCAAAAACAAGGTGATGAATAGACTCAGGTGAGCGATACTGGACCATCATGGTCCTCTTGTTCATCCATTACCCTTTAACGGTCACATGAACTATTTACTGGTACAGTATAGCTGTATGGTCATTTTGACATAGAATTTACCTCAATAGAGTGTTATAGAGGTTTGAATCAACGACAGAGACATAGATTAACTACCTTTGTTACATGTTCAGTAGTGATTTACTGAGCCTGATTTCTCCCAGTAAATCAAAATTCGAACTTAGCCAATAAAGAAGTGACCCCTTTCTGATAAACCTATTTTCTCCCAGCGTGTGTGTGCGTAAGTTTGAGTGTGCGTGTTCGCGTGCGTGTGTGTTTGTGAGTGTGTCAAACCACTGTCAGATTTTTATCAGTCTAGTGAGATTATCTGTCTTACTGACTGATAAACCAGGCGTTAAAATCTCTTGAAAGTGATTAAGAATTATGGGTGAAACTAAAAAACTAAACAGCAGACTAATCGATTTTCAGCTCTTCCAGAAGTCCTTCTTTGGTACAGAGGTACTTTTCATCACAAAAACACTCTTCAATCCCACTTTTATAAAGTGAAATTGGGGTTTACAGGGGTACACCTTATTTTTTCTTATTTCTGCTCAAAACCCTAGATTGTGGGTACAATCAATGTTGGGAGCAGAAATATGAATGAAATTTTCCAATATTTTTGAATAGGTACAGTATGTTTTAGTAATGTTTTATTACACTTTCGTAGAAGGTCTCCCTGATAATAATAATAATAATAATAATAATAATAATAATAATCGACCTTATTAATAGAGGGTAACACATTTAGTTCTAATACTAATCATCCATGTGGCCCTCTTTTCCTGGATAGGAACCAGTACTAAGCAGTGTGGATAAAGTCTCTTGCTCAAGGAAACAACACGTGGCGCTTGCGGGGATGACTTGTGTTTGACCATTACGAGAAAAGAATTGACTCCAGGGGAGGAGCGAGTTCTTCTCTGTAAGAGCAGAATCCTTTTTTCAGAGTTCTTTCTTCTGTTTATTGAAAGGCGGACATGCAGTCCAGAAAATCCTCCACCTTTAAAACCGTGATTACGGAAAACGTGCCATTCATTCCCATCCCCCCCCCCCCCCACCAATCACAGCCCCCATTTCTGTTGGACTATTGTGCTCTGTCATAACCACAAAAAACAAAACATTACGTTTGGTTGTATCTATGCCCCATACTAATGTGACATTTTTGTTATAGAAGGCAATAAATAAAGAGAAAATGGAATCCTAATCCCTTTGGGGAACTGACCTTTACTATATATTTATGGAGTTAAAACACTGTTTTTCATTATCAACTCTTTAGTGCCTCCGCGTAAAATGACACGCGTCAGGCAGTTATGTTTGTTTTCGGACATGAACGCTATTGTAAGAATGCACAGTCTATTTTCATCCATACAGCGCAAAACAGAGACTCAGATCAGACTGCGCAAATGCGCAGTCTGATCTGAGACATTGTTTTGCGCACAATGTCTAAAGGCACGATAAGATTTTTGATTTTTTTTTTTTTGTGGCTCAAACGTTTTCCGTTTTGTTGTAGCGAACCTAAACAATGTTTTTGAATACTGCATAGAAATAGAAAGTACTTCAACAGACTTAATATAACAGAAGTTGGAGATCAATTAAACTCCTGGATTGTGACCAAAACAATGATAAGCGTTTTGGAATGGAACCTTGCTTTTGTGTTCTAAACTATTATAAAAGTGTATACAGGGGTTTAATTAAATAACGCTTATTGCGAAATCATCAGTCAGTGAAACAGTGCGCTGAAATTAAAACCTGCTTTGTTTGTTTCTGATGAGATTTTACGTCCCCGTCAACACTATTTAGGTCATTTTGGAGAAGTTGATTCCGATTTTGTGTGACTTTTACCCGACAATTAGATAAAATACCAGCTTAAGCCGAATACCGCCAAGAGAAACCACTTGGCTTTATACAGCAGTCCGACTCGTACAACTTTTCTTGGGGGGGGGGGGGGGGGGGGGGTTCTGTGCGGTAGCACCACATGCAACCTAATCTATTTCTCCAATTGCCAAAGGGTGAAGGGAGTAAGTCCTTAAAATTGCTACAAATCAGGTGTCCGTTTGTCCGCCGATTTAACAATTTTATTCAGATGCGAATACGCTCGTATCAGGCACGGTGAGTGCCAGAAATCATACTTGGGATCTTAACTGCCCAGCTCACAAGTTCCATTGCACTCAATAATTTCATCAGCCCATGATAGTTGTACTACGAAAGTGTACCGGTCCCCGCCCGTCGGGGCTTGAAGAAATCCCGCTCACTCTTATCATATCTTTAGACCTCGACCAAAAAACTTGTCCATAAGGTCAAACTTTGTGAAATTCAACTGTGACCGGGTGGATACTGCCTTTTATTATACACCAACACGAAATACTGCTGTCTATTACCAGTTTTCCGACACAAAGATACAGAACACCGTATCTTTCTAATCCGTATCACCACCCTTGCTAGCTCTGAGCTCCAGCATTTGTGGCCACGTTAGAAAGCAGCCATATGTTTTGCGGAACCAGACGTGCGAATAACGTCAAACTTATGAAAAAGAGACAATGTACGAACCTCGTATATAATAAACATATGGGCCCCGTCAAGCGATTTCGGTACTTATTGCCTATGCGAGCAGCGAAGGTTCAGGCGAGCCTGCGCATCCGCGCAGTCTCGCCAGAACCTTCCCTGCTCGCCAATACAAGCAGTGAATAAAGAGGAACCTTCAGTCAGAAAGCCATATCCCTGGCCCCTCTGAACGGCTGGGCATGCGCAGTTAAAATTTGTCATGACGGAATGCTCGAAGACACAAATTCGCTTGGCGGGGCTCATATTATCCTTTATAGTAACATGATAAGCCGCACAGTAACACGTACAGTAAATTCCTTTATTAAGACCACCTTTGGGACTGTTCAAAAATGGTCTTTCAAGACCACTTTTGAACAGTCCCAAAATTGGTCTGTTTCTAGAAGATACCGGGTGCAGAAAACAAGGAAAGCATGACTGAAACCTTTTCAATAATATTATGCTTTCTAAAGGAGAATTAGTCTTAATTTTAGGTGGTCTTAATAGCGGAAATTCACTGTATGTGGATGTTTCCAAATCTTACACATCACGAGCTCCGCGTCTCTTGGGACAGGTCGGTCTGGAAACATCCACTCGACGTGATGAATTACGTCAGCTCAAGTTACTGTCGTTTGTTTGTTTGTTTGATTTGAGGTTTAACGTCCCCGTCAACACTGTAAAGGTCATTTTGGAGACGTTGCTTCCAATTTTGTGGGACTTTTACCCGACATTGAGATGAAATGACATCTCAAGCCCTGTCGCCCAATGAAACCAATAGGGTTTATTAGCTTGGACGGTCCGCCTCGCACCGCGGTTCCTGGACAGGCTTAGATCCTCTAAGCGGTTAACCAGTACTAGTGTGCGGGCCAGATTCAGCTCTGCGTGGAAGCATCGTGCACCCCATATATTTCTGCAAGCCCCTATGGGCGGGGGCGGAAGTTACTGTCGTAATAATGTGTATATACATGTATAATAAAAAGGCATGACAGACGCTCTTTGAGAACAATGGACATGTACAGTAAAATTCCTATATTAAGACCACATTTGGGACGGTTCAAAAGTTTAAAGACTGATCAGAGAGTTTGGAGAAGCCCGGGATCGCATCATGTGAACAAGTCCGTGAAATCAATAACCCCTCAAACCCCACTTTATATAGAAAAAACCAGGGTATACTTTATTTTTCATATTTCTGCTTCAAGACAAAGGTTGTGGGTAATCAGTAGAGGCTGTTCTAACGAGCACCCACAACCTATGTCTGTAGTATAAATAAGAAAAATATAATGAATTTTCATCAGAAAATTGGCCATTTTGGAGATGTGAAAAAATGAACTATGTCACATGAGTGTTATCATAATGGAATCCCTAGTTTAAGAGGCAAGAACGGAGTTGAGGTGTCCGAAAATTTACGGTAGAGAGGCTCATGAAAACATTACAACAAACACCTTGGAGATGTGATGGAGATGTGAAAAAATGAACTATGTCACATGAGTGTTATCATAATGGAATCCCTAGTTTAAGAGGCAAGAACGGAGTTGAGGTGTCCGAAAATTTACGGTAGATATGGTACTGCAAAGAGGCTCGTGAAAACATTACAACAAACACCTTGTTTTGTAACCCTGCTGGATTCTTTGGGCAGTAGGGTTTCATCTCAGTGTCGAGCAAAAGTCACACAAAATCGGAAGCAACGCTTCCAAAATGACCTGAATAGTGTTGACAGTGTCTTACCTGAGGACACTGTGTGCAGAAACACGAAGAAAGGATAACGACAGCCTTCTAAATAAGCTTTTTTATAGCAAAAATAGTCTTAATTTTAGGTGGTCTTAATAGCGGAATTTTACTGTATATGACAAGTCAGACTGATCATACACTTTCCAATAAATATTTAAGTTTTTTTTTCGGGGTGAGGTGGGGGTTGTTCTTATGGGCCTTTCAAGATTATTGTGTTTATATAGAGTCGCTCATAATTCAGAGGTGGGCGAAAATAGTAGTACCGGGAGAAAACAAATACCAAAAATAAATAAATAAATAAAATAAAATAAAAAACACACCCAATCTTCCGTTACTGAATCTTGACACCTCACATACCTCATGACTGACCTGTTTGTATGGAGATTTATGAATCTCACTAGACACGCCTATATAATTTTGACCCCATTGAACCCCACTTTTAAATAGTAAACTGAGGTTTCCGGGGGTATACCTTATTTTTCTTATTTCTGCTCTAAAATATAGATTGTGGGTACTCGTTAGAACCGCCTCGATGAGGCCGTTCTAACGAGTGCCCACAATCTATATTTTGAGCAGAAATAAGAAAAATATCACAGTTTTTCATCCTAAAATTTTCATTTTTTCGGCGATAAAGGTGGCAATGTATTTGTATAGGCGTGTTTGCGTAATGAGCCCGGCTCATTTGAAATGACCACTCATGTAAGATCCTTTGTATATTGCTGAAACTATGAGAGTTTTTCGAGAAATATCGTTGCAATTTCTTGGTCTTTCCTTAATTTCTCTTTGTTGTCCTATGTTTGTCACAGTTATCTTACCTCGGTCACTTGTATCAATTATACAGTGAAACCTCAACAGGGCTTGTTTACCACAGCTCTTGTGTAAATGGGGTTGGGGTGGGGGCATATAATAATATCACCGCTGCCCCTACAAATATTGATTCCATTCATTATCTTTAAAAAATAGTGTATATGATTCAAATAATATACACAGGTATATAAAAATAAATATAGGTCGAGTTCGATTTCGGGTTAAATCCGCTAATTATTATGACAGATATGGCCCCTTTTCAACTTTAATTATTACATGAAAATGTTCCCGTACGTCCCGTATGAAAAATGACATGACAGATATGGCCCCTTTTCAACTTTAATTATTACATGAAAATGTTCCCGTACGTCCCGTATGAAAAATGGTGTCCGCTCATTATCTTTTGATAAGATTAGAGTAATACAGGTTATAGGTCAAGTTCGATGTCGGGTTAAATCTGCCTGTTATTACGAGTTATCGCTCCTTTTCAACTTTACTTTTTTACATGTTTTACACTTTTACCGGTATAAAATCTTAAAATATAGGTCAAGTTCGGTTATGGATAAAAGCCACCAGTTATTTTGGGAGTGATGGCCCTTTTTTATCTTCATTGTTTTTTTTTTTTTGTTTTTTGTTTTTTTTTTTTTTTAAATGCTTGTTTCCGGGTGAGGTTGGCATCTGTGTTGTAATGACACATTTCTATTTTTTATTAAATGTTTCTAACGATTCTAATGAGCACACACAAAATACATTTAGTGAAAGACATCCCTGAATAGTTCCCAATATGCACCCCGAACTGCTGCACTCAGCGGCTCGAACTGTCCCTATCTGAGACTAATTCCCACGTTCCCAAAGGAGTTTGAGCTTAAAATGCGGCCGTATTATCTCAACATACTTTACGATGTTTTCCTGAAATCAATGACAAAATTTTCCCAGTAATTACATGTACATGTATAAGAAGCTGCATGTACGAGGGATGATCTCGATAAAACTCAGCTGGGAAACGAAAAATGAAAAGTGTTGTGCGACAGGTGAAGAATCAGATCAGCCTCCACATACGGGCTTTGTTACATGTGTCTCAGTATATGTTCACGGAGTTTTTTTTTTCTTCACATGCATACAATGTATTTCTCAGTAATTGAAAGACTCCGCGTGTTAAGCACTGAAAGGAGAATACTTAGGTCAGCCGGCACATGCTGGACGTCTGGTTCTATTGTGTTGTCTAGCAAAGATATTGATCAGACTGAACGGTTGTGTAGATTGACCAAAGTCTTCCGGTGCAGACTGATCTTAGTTCTTAAAGGTTTTACTGAGTCTTCGTTCATTTTGTCATAATTTTGCCTGATTCTTGATTTAAACAATATTCTTGGAAATGATAATGATAATTGAAAATTCAATACTCACTACACGATGCAAGCGTATTAGAAAAAGCCATAATAAAGGGTATTTTCTTCAGCCCAGACTTTAGGTCAGACAGTTTTGCGCTTTCGTGACACAAAGTCATCGGGTTAACACTTCCGTGCGACACATCACGAAAACACGCCTATATAATTTTGACCCCTCGAACCCCACTTTTATATTGTGAAACTAGAGTTTACAGGGGTAAGCCTTATTTTTCTTATTTCTGCTCTAAAATATAGAGTGTGGGTACTCGTTAGAACCGCCTCGATGAGGCGGTTCTAACGAATACCCACAGTCTATATTTTGAGCTGAAATAAGAAAAATATCACAATTTTTCATCTTAAATTTTTCCTTTTTTTCGGCGATAAAGGTTACAATGTATTGGTATAGGCGTGTTTCCGTAATGTAGTGCATTTATCTATATTTCTTCTATAATTTTCTTAATTTTCCCCCAAAACGTAGGCTGTGGGTGCTCGTTAGAACAGTCTCATACTAACGTGTACCCACAACCTATGTTTTGCCGGAACAAATAAAGAAAATAATGTATACACCCGTTAACCCCATTCTTTCTCTGTATAAGGTGGGGGTTAGAGGGGACTTGTTAACATGATGAATAGCTCTGGTTGAGAAGTTTAGGGTATACTAAAGAAGACTTCCATATTTATTGGCTGATTCTGCACGACTGTACTCAACAAAACCACTAACAACACTGCTGGGTCGAATGTCTCTTAGCTGGAAAATTGTCCATGACGGAGAATTAGGTATCGTATAACCCTTAATTTCTATATTTTATGAAGACAGTGTCGACCCTGACCAGGCTGTGAACCTAACCTCAAACGTACCTAGTCTACCCTCTTTACAGAAAACTCTGACGTCACGGCATATCAGCAAACAAGCCCGCATCACGAAAACACGCCTATATAATTTTGACCACATTGAACCACACATTAATATAGTTAATCTGGGGTTTACACGGGTAAACTTTATTTTTCTTATTTCTGCTCTAAAATATACACTCAGTGGACATAAATGAGTTCCCAAAATGGCTGACAAGAAATTAGGGAAAAATATGATCTGAAAGAATTGCAATTTTCTTCCTAATTACTAATCATACTCAAATGCTAAGTGGTCCAGCTAATTATTTAGGGTAGATGTTTACATCAGCATTTATTACAATAATGATGTCATCAGTTGCCATGGCAACATCAGACAGCATACAAATTAGCACCTTTCCTTTGAAAAATCAGGGTAGGTGTACTAAAAGATTTATAAAATGATCAATTTCTTATCTTTTTAGATTTAAATTGGTAGAAATGTTGGCAAAATACTAGAAAACAATCTGATTGTGTATAATATTACTTAGAGACAACATTTTATGTGAACTCTAACCTGCTTTCGGATGGAACATAAATGCGTCAAAATCACTGAAAAGCAAATATTTTTGGTGATAGACACCAAGGGAACAGACAAAAAACGGACTTTGTTTTATAACTGATTTGAGAGATATTGAATCATACTTTCTAGCAAACACTGTTTGTATGTTTGTATCTTAGGGGATTGAAGCAGCAAGGAGATCCAGGAAACAATTGACTTATTTGAACAGCTGTGCACTCTTTGCGCGCCATAAAGCAAGATAAAAATATGTTGTAAAATTTTGTAAAAAATATTGTTAATTAAAAGCACTATTTTAGACTATATTTTTACAAAAGAATTCATTTTTTTGTATAATAGTGTCCAATAAATTTGGGTACCCCCATAAAGACTAACATCCATCTAGACGTTTATCTACCTTTGATAGCTACATTTCCTATATGAAAGAAAGATACTTCCTTTCAATGATTGTTACTAAAATATTAGAGAGTGTGCCACTAATTCAGATAGAAACTATGCAGCCTACTTACTTGATGTTTCCATAGCAACTATTTTTCTGTCAGGGGTAGACTTACCCCACCCACTTCTAATAATGTATTAATTCAGTTGGGAAAACGTAAACATATGCGGCTTCTCAGCTGTCCATCATACTAAAGAGACATCAGAGCAACCAAAATTATAAAGATTATAGGAGAAAATCTTAATCATTCAGAATAAGAAGAAATCTGTGAGCCAGCACAGAATTTTAAGCCATTTTTAAAACCACAGTACTCTAAATGAAGAATATACCAGAGCTATGCATGGCAAGATTTCTGCGACAAATTGCTATATTTGTTATTGGTAATGGATAAACAATACCATCTAGTAAGCATAACATGCATAGGATCTTTTATTTTTTTAGTAATTTGATCTGGAAATGTAGTTACAGATTTACAGACATCACTACGTCAAACAGTTTTGGGAACTCATTTTTGGCCACTGAGTGTAGATTGTGGGTAGTCGTTAGAACCGCCGCCATGAGGCGGTTCTAACGTGTACCCACAATCTATATTTTGAGCAGAAATTAGAAAAATATCACAATTTTTCATCTTAAATTTTTCATTTTTACGGCGGTAAAATTAACAATGTATTTGTATAGGGGTGTTTTCGTAATGGGCTAGAAATAAAAGTAACCTGGATTGCTTAACAATCACTGATAGTCACGGGGACATCAGAAACGTAAAGATCATTTGCTTGGTAACTTGGTCAACTGACATATAATCGCCTCCAAAATATAAAACAAGTTAATTAAAAAAGGTTTAAGGGGCCTCCGTTTCCTAGTGGTTAAGAGCGCTGACTCTTGATCATTAGGTCTCTCACCGCTGTGGTTCGAGCCTCTCTCGGGTCACATGTGAGACGCCAAGTTCTGCAACGGAAGATAAGGTGGTATTTTATTTTTCGGGTACTCCGGTTTCGCCCACCTCTGATTAACGATATGAGTGAAATAATCTTGAAAGGGCCGTAAAACTCCCCCCACCCACAAAAAAAGGTTAACCCAAGTTCTTTTGCATGCTGCTGCAATGTTTGATTCTCTGCAGACTCTTGGCAAAATACACAGATGTCAGACCTTTACCCATATATGCCTAACGGTCCTTTTCTGTGACACTAGCAAACATTGTAGACCCTGATCAGACGCCGCACAATGCGGCGTCTGATCTGTTCCACTCTGTTTGCCTAAAGAACATTCACTTGTTTCAAATTTACAACACGTAAAAAAACAAGCCTGACACCCATGTAATTGAAACAGGACTACTCCAAACTTACCAGGTGGAATATTCCATTGTCATATACATGTATTGTTAAGAAATCGGTATTTGAGTACATACAGGATCTTACATTCGTGGTCATTTCATATGAAATTTGTAACACGAGCCACCGGTAAGTATCATCATCACGAAAATTTTGACCCCCTTGAACCCCACTTTTATATAGTAAAACTGGGGTTTCCTGGGGTATTCCTTATTTTTTCTTATTTCTGCGCTTAAATAATGATTGCAGGTACTCGTTAGAACCGCCTCGATTGTTAGAACCGCCTCGATGAGGCGGTTCTAACGAGTACCCACAATCTATATGAGGTGGTTCTAACGAGTGCCCACAATCTATATTTTGAGCAGAAATAAGAAAAATATCACAATTTTTCATCATAACATTTTCATTTTTTCAGCGATAAAGATGGCAATGTATTTGTAGCGCATGTTTGCGTAATGATAAATTGCATATGGCATTACCCTGTGCATCAGGTTAACAAGTCCATGTAATGAAGGCCCATGTAAACACCATTTTATAAAGAGTAAATTGGGGGTTTGTGGGTATTCAATATTGTCCTTATTTTTGGTTAAAAATAGATGGCGGGTACTTGTTAGAACCACCTTAGCACAAACAATCTATAATAGGACTACAACTTAACTCAGAAAATCAGAATAATCGTTTTAGCACGTCTGGACGAAGCACAAGGAGAGTAATTGTTGTCACCTCGGTCGTCCGCGCGCTGCTTGTGCGTTACCGTCTCACTGCTTTTTTTATTTTCTATTTTTTTTTTCAAATGTTTATATCTCAATAGTCGCTCATTACAGATCACTCATATTTGGAATTTAAGCACCCGGGAAGGTCTTCTGGCGTTCAAAGAGTACAAACTCCTTGGTTCATGCCCCGGGTTGGGGCAAGGGGTCAAAATCTAGAGTACCTATGTAACACTGTGTTAAAGATTTTGAAATGCTTATATCTCAACAGACACTCATCACAAAGCATTCATATTTACAACTTGAATACCTGGGAGTGTCTTCTGAGATTCCAAAACGACACACCCCTTTATTCATGCCTGCGGGGGATGGGTTGGGGATAGGGATCACAATCTAGGACATCTTTGTAATTTGTTATATACTTTTCCATTATCCGCACAAGACGTAGACACAATATGTTATGCATCAGCCGTGACATTGCTTCAAGTGTAAAAGGGTCAAGGTCAAGGTGACCTACATTTCACGATCCAGTGATTTTGCCTTTTATATCTTGAAGACTATTTATTGAGGAAACGTCATACCTGCGATGTTAATGTCATGTGACCTCAAAATATATCTAGGTAACTGCGAACTACTGTATATTTCATGGTTCAGTGATTTTGACTATTATCTTGAATACTATTTGATGGAGAAATGTCATACCTGGATTATTTATTCCATGTGGTCCGATAATTGACCGCAAAATATGTCTAGGTCAGTGTGACCTATATTTCAGGGTCCATTGTTTTGCTTATCCCATGTGATCCGATGATTGACCTCAAAGTATATCTAGGCCAGTGTGACCTATATTTGGTTGTTCAGTTATTTTGCCTAGTATCTTGAATACTATTTGATGGAGAAATATTATACCTGAGATATTACTTCCATACAACCAGATGATTGACCTAAAACTATATGTAGGTGAGTGTGATCTATATTTCATGGTTCAGTGACTTTGCCTTATATCTTGAATACTATTTGATGGAGAAAGGTCATATTTATATTATCAATTCCGTGTGACCACATGAATGCCATAAAAATATATCTAGGTCAGTGTGACCTATATTTCATGATTCAGTGATTATGCCATATAGTTTTAATACTATTTCAACAAGAAACTTGTAGGTGTCTATAGAAACAAAAGATTTATTTCCTTATTTTGTGAAGCGTCGTAATTATTCCATTTCGTGATATTCATATGTTATCTGTGACATTTATTCTTTTACCATTAACAAAGGATGACTTAACAAACAGCAATGTCAACAGCCATTTCTGTTCCTGAATTAAACTAGCAATCTTGTTAACGCAGCAAGTCCTTGACTCTGATCTGGAATATTTTCAGATAAGGAAGAATAACTAGAATATTTAAATGACCTTTTTGTCCTTATTCCTTATTCGATCAGCACTAGTAACATTCATTCATTACGAAATACGTCGAAATTTTACCACCGAAACATTACGAAAACACGCCTATGCAAATACATTGTAAACGTTACCGCCGGAAATCGTCAGTTTTCAGATAAAACAAGAAAAATGCCTAACGGCATTATAGACGGGTTTTTTGTACAGTTCTGACGTCAGCAAAGCTGCAACCTGCATATATAGTAAGAGTGGCAGAAGGCAACCTAGCTCGCCTATAGGGGCCTAACCAAATAAAATTTCAATTATGCAGGTTTATTTCCTTCCAAAAATGACATTTTGATTTGTAAAAGAGTTCAACAGACTGCAGCAATTTATACACAACATTTATATGAAGCATTACAGCGCTGACAAAGGTTTTCTTAAAATTGACAGTGACCTTGATCTTGAGCCCAGGACCCTTAAAGTAGATATTGCTTGAGATAACCATTTGTTTTACCCAACATTTGAGTGAGTGTGTGTGTGCATGCATGCATGCGTGAGTACATGCATGCATTTGTGTATGAATGCATTAGTCCATGAATGCATGCATGTGTGACATGCATACATGCGTGCATGCAAGTGTGTGTGTCTGGGTGAGAGCATGTGTGCATGGATGCATGAGTGCATGCATACATGTGTGAGTGCACGCATGCATGTATGTGTACATTGTGTGTATGCATGCATAAGTGCATGCATGTATGCATGATTTCATGCATGCATGCACTGTGTGCATGCAAACATGTGTGTGCCTGCATGTGTGTTTGTGCATGCATGCATGCATGCATGAGTGTGAGCATGCATGCATGTATGCATGTGTGCATGCATACATGTATGCTTGAGTGCATGCGTCACGTGTGTGTGCATGCATTCATGAGTACATGCATGCATGCATGTGTGAAGGCATGTGTGCATGCATGCATGTGAGCAGGCAAGTGTGTGTGTTCATGCATGTGTATGTATGAGTGCATGAGAGCATACCGTCCAAAAACCCGTACAAAGGCATGAGTGCATGCATGTATGCATGTGTGCAGGCAAGTGTGCGCATGCATCCATGCATGTGAGCAGGCAAGTGCGTGTGTGTGTGTGTGTGTGTGTGTGTGTGTGTGTGTGTGTGTGTGTGTGTGTGTGTGTGTGTGTGTGTATGTGTGTGTGCATGCATGTGTACGTGCATGCATACCTGTGTGTGAAAATGCATGCATGTGTGTACGTATGCATGCGTACATGTATGCATGAGTGCATACCATCCAAAAACCCGTACAAATGCCATTTTCTTATGTAAAAATTGTTAAACAGACTGCAGCAATTGATAGAGAACCAAAAAGTAACCCTTAGAAAAAATGAACAAGAAATTTTCCAAGTACAAAACGGTATTTATATATTTGACGAAAAAGAAGACCTTTTACAAACTTGCAACTAATAGTAACGATTATGTGTTTTTAAGAAAGAAAAAGAAGAAAAAAAGAACATTCCATCACCTGAAATTGAACCCAGGACCATCTGGTTCAGAGTCAAGCACTCTATCAACTACACTATCAAGCTTGCAGTGGAAGTAAGGGAAGAAATACAGAGCAAAACAAGTAAGGGAGGTAATACAGACTATAACTTCTTAAATAATCTTAAGTTAGAAAAATGGTAATTTTCAACGAAACTTTGGTCCTTGGTGCCATTAATGGATTGCATATGAGTATGAATGAAAGGAAACTTTTTATTACGGACCTGAAAAGTTGTCAATTTATGATTTTTCATTTTCCGTCAAAAGTACGCCCTTCATCCACCAGAAGCAACATCCCTAGTGAAATGAAACATGGAAAGTTTGAAATAAGCAAAACATTTTGGCCGTGATTACGTAACTTGCGACGTATGACGAAATTACTGTCCGAGCTAGTCTTCTCGTCAAGGAGCTAGTTCACTCGAAATGGAGGTAGTGCCCTCAAAACGAAGATGAAACATTCATCAGATGACTGGGGCCTGATTCGATGTCTTTCTATGGTCCCACCCAGTTTATCCAACTGGTTTCTTTTCCTCTGGCTAGTGGGTCTGGTGGTTAAGTGCGCTGTCTGTCTGGCTTAACCATTTAGCCGCAAACTCAAATTGAGATTTGACATAATACATTGTTGTATTGAATATTCGATTTTCTTTTCAGGTGGGTAATGTCCAAGGAAACAGCTCCAAAGGACTATTCCTGGGAAGAAGAAAAAACGGACATACAACAAAACAAAAATTATATTCCTGTGCTAAAAGAAAAGTATATTATAATCGGGCGCCTCTTAAGTACCATTCCTAAATTTTGAGTATTATATCCGATAGAGGATCTACTTAAATGCTTTTATGAATATAGCTAACTCTAATTATTGGCATCGGCAATATTATTAATGGGTATCACTAGCTCGAGCCATTGATATCCATAGTTTGATTAAGTGATATCAATAAGTAAATCTACTCTCAGAAACGACACTTTTGCATATTTCTTCCCTCTATCTTACGATTCAACAACAATTTTCTTTTAGAATTCTAGTACTTAGTCCTAAAATGTACCGCAGCATGTTTGAAAATGGGTCAAGACATTATGATTTAATGCCAAAATTAGGTCTAAGTTGGGAGTTTCGATGGGCAAAGGAGGTAACAGGAAAAAATAAAATTTGCATTTTGACAGAGTTATGGACCATATTCAGATTTTACAGCCAAAAGTAAGTTTACAGTACCACGTTGTAAGTTTGGTGTATTCCAGCTAAAATATAACAAAAGTTTCTCAAGGAAATCTGACCTCCCTTTACTTGAAATTTCACATGTGGAATGCCCCATTTAAGCACATTTTTCGACATAAAATTGTTATTTGTTTACCGATTTTCAAAATGTTTGTGGCATATTTTAGAACTCGCAGAATGCGAATAGATGTAAAGAAAAACTTTGTTGGATCCACTTTTAGAGCGATGACTTATGCGAAAATATCGTTTCTGTAAGGAGAGTACAGCTGTAGCTGTGTACTTATTCATCCATCCAACATCCATCCATCCATCCATCCATCCATCCACATCCATTCATCCACCCATCCATCCATCGTCCGTCCATCCATCCATTGATACTATCTTAATAAGGAGGTGGGCGAAACGACTAAGGGACGACAATACCAAGCGTTGGGGGGACGAAATAACTAGGGGTGCAAAATTGGGGCGAAACGACCAAGGAGAAACGACTGGGGACGTTTTTGGGCATAATATTTGGTAACCCCACTAGCCAGAGGTAAAGAAACCTGTTGGATAAACTGGCCGGGCCCATAGAAAGACATCGAATCAGGCCCCAGTCATCTGATCGTTTTGTGAGGGCACTATCTACATGTCGAGTGAACTAGCTCTTTGTCGAGAAGACTAGCTCGGACAGTAATTTCGTCATAAATCGCAAGTTACGTAATCATGGCCAAATTTTTTTGCTTATTTCAAACTTACCCTGTTTCATTTCACTAGGGATGTTGCTTCTGGGGGTGTGAAAGGCGCACTTTTGACGGAAAATGAAAAATCATCGATCGAAATCTCCGTGTTGACATAATTGACAATGTTTCAGGTCAGTGATAAAATGTATCCTTTCATTCATACTCCAGCGCTGCAAATTTCTATGGCAAATTCTAGCGGGGTACAAAGATAAATCATTTGTATGTGGCACTGCATTGCCGATTTTTCATAAATAGCTTACAAAGAAAAAAATGTTGATAAAACTCTTCGAGACCTACCTTGTTTACAAGTTTCCTGGTGATGGAGCTAGCTCGAGAGTTACCGGAACAAATTTCCATTGACTCATTTTCGAGCTAGAGTTCCCCTGATCACCACCCGTGTAATATGAAAGCAATCCATTGAAGAATAATGGTAATATATTACTTTGAAAAAAAAGGTTAACCAAAGCCCGACCGCCCGCTTGCCCGCCCGCTTGCCCGCCCGCCCGGACATCGCTATTCTAGAGGACGGATTTAAAAAAAAAAAACGTCCAAAAATGTGATATTTTTCTTATTTCTGCTCAAAATGTAGATTGTAGGTACTCGTTAGAACCGCCTCAACAGCCTCAGCGAGGCGGTTCTAACGAGTACCCACAATCCATGGTTTGAACCTAAATGGAGAAAGTTATGATTTTTCCGTAAACCCAGTTTTTCTCTATATAAATTGGAAATTAGAGATTTGTTCATTACACGGACGTGTTAAACCTTAAGATGCCATAAAAAACTGCATCTAAAATTGTCGCCTGATTATGTCGTGTGCTGCGTATGCTTGCAAACTTTTGCGTACAGGCAAACAGTGTGTGTCCTGAACAGACTGCTCCTAGAGGGGCAGTCTGATAAGTTGCCAATCACAACAATCGTGTTTGGCAACTTAAGGGTTAACATGATGTTCCGTTCATACTGCTGTGCTCTTTTGCAACTGCGTATAGATGCATTGCCGCCGGTATCGGTAGCTCAGTCGGATGCGAGTCTGACTGGTAGTCAGGGGGACGCGGGTTCGATACCGGCCGGTGTCGGCAACATTCTTTCGTGGCGATTGATCATGAACTCTTTTCTACGGTAATTTTCTCCCTTCCGCTGATTCAAGAAGGGCAGTTGTCAGTTTATGGCGAAAGAATGTGCCTTGCGGTTTCAGAGCGGAACCTCGGCATAGCCTCGGATAGCCTCGGTTCCCCTCAGTACGGTCATCCCTCGAGTTGGAAACGCCCATTCTACAACGGAACCCCGTATAAGATTCTTGTTTTCTATCTCTCATACAATAAAAGTCCGTGTATGTCTATTTGAAATTTGAAAATACAAATTGTGGTTACTCGTTAGAAGAGGCGGTTCTAATGGTCACCCTAGATGTATGTCTGCAGTAAAAATGATTCTAAAAGAAAAACAGTTAGTTTTGGATCACGGAAAAAATCATAATGACACAAGGTCGTAATGTGCTAATGACATTTCTCCTAAACTTTCAAAACGACACTTCGTTACCACCAGTTAATTCATCTGCTCGTCTCTCAATAAAACATCACCCCACCATCCGAACAAATCCGTCTAATGAATACCCTCTAAACCTCTTTATAAAAAAAAAACTGGGATGAGCAGGGTTAAAAGTATTTTTCTCAGTTTTGCTCCAAGACATAGGTTGTAAGTACTCATTAGAACACCCCCCCCCCCTCATTGAGGCAATTTTAACGAGCACATACCCCAGGTGTCGTGAGTTCGATTCCTGGCTTCTCAACACTTTTGGATGATTCTTTTCACCGAGATCCAGTCTCCATATGGCCTTAGCTGCTGGTGGGAAGTATGCTGAAAACTAGCAAGCAGCGTACATGCCTGTTTGGAATGAGCAGATAATGATATTTGTCCTGTTCATAAATGTAAAAAGCCAACAGTTGTTGGCAATATTTATGAGGTCAAAACCGAGGTTTCATTACCTTGGGCCCAGGACCTCCATGCACTTCTCTGCAAGTTACTCGTTGAAACTGTTAATAATCAATCGCGCATTTAAGGGAATGGGTACACCTTCGGGAGAGGCAACTCCTGCAAAAGTAGTTTTGTCTCCCACGTCAATAGGGGTCAACTCTAAAAGGTAACAATTTGCTTCTGAGGAGCAAATTCTTTCCTTTAAGAGAAGACCCGTTTTTCAGCTCGACAGGGCTTATAAAAAGTGAACAGGAAGTCCCAAATGTGTTTCTCTTGGAAAAATGGCGGAAAATCTGCCAGGTGTTTCCACACCCCTCTTTATCCGTGACACACGGAGATATGAAAACGCATAAAGATGCATGTCATCGCATTTACAAGTCCGTGTTGACCACTTACAGATAGAAAAAGATGGGGTTTACAGAGGTATGAATTATTTTATTCTAATTTCTGCTCAAGGTCATAGGTTGTGAGTACTAGTTTGCAATACATTGATGAAGCTGTTCAAACGAGCAACCACACCGATGTTTTGAGAATAACTAAAACTAATAGCACATTTTAGTTCACCAGAGCCCCGGGAAAGCTGTGGTCCGTCGTCTGCGTCGTCGTCAACATTTATAAATATCTCCTCTGAAACCACTGGGGCAATTGAAGCCAAATTATATGTGGAACCTAAATTTGTGGGGGATAACATCGGGAAGTCGGGCCCTACTAAGTTTTTTTTTTTTTATCAAATGATGACCTTTTGGCTGACCTTGACATATTTTACGTCAAGAGCAAATTTGGTCACTTAGACATTTGTATGGGAAAAAGGCAAAAACAGTCGACTTGTTCTGATTGCATGGTAGCATGTGGCATCAGAAGTGATATTTTCAATCAGTTGAATCCATGTTTATCAATTCCAAAGGTCAAGGTCATTTACTGGATGGCTCAGAATCAGTATTTTTATCTTCTTATCCACTGAAACTTTTGGATTGATTGAAACCAGACTACATGTGGAGACTTTATAAAATGGAGGAAGAAAGTTTGTTCCTAAGAACTGGGTCACATAACCAGTATGGCCGCCATGCCGATATATGGTAAAAAACCTTTAAAACTGTTATTCTCAGGTACCAAACGGCCGATGACCTTGAAACTTGGTATGTAGCATCGGGGACTCGGGCCCTACCGCATTTGTGGAAATGATGACCTTTGGTTGACCTTGATAAGTTTTACGTCACGGTCAAATTGAGTCAATTGGACATTTGTATGGAAAAAACGCAGAACAGTGGATTTTTCTGATTGCATGGTAGCCTGTGACTTTAGAAATGATAGTTGCAATCGGCTGAATGGAAGTTTATCAATCCAGAGGTCAAGTTCATGTACTGACTTTTGTCCTGGATGACCAAGATTCAGTATTTTTATCACATCTCCACTTAAACTGCTGAGTTAATTGAAACCAAATTACATGCGGACCCTCTGTGGAAAGGAGGAACGAATGTTTATGCATAAGAGCTTGGTCACATGACCAATATGGCCGCCATGACCAAATATGGTGAAAGCATTTAAAAAACTTCTTCTCAGGCCCGCATCGGGGACTCAGGCCCGACAAAGGTTATTCGAATGTTGACCTTTGATTGACCTTGACCTGTTTTACGTCAAGGTCAAATTTGGTCACTTGGGCATTTGTATGGAAAATACCGCAAAACAGTAGATATTTATGATTGCATGGTAGCCTGTGGCATCAAAAATGACATTTGCAGTCAGTTGGAAGTTTATCGATTCCAAAGATCAAGGTCATTAACTGACCTTTGTCCTGGATGGCTCAGATCAGTATTTTTTGTTATCTTCTTCTCCACTTAAACTGCTGGAATGATTGAAACTAAATTATATTTGGAGCCTATAGGGAAGGGGGAAGAAAAATTTGTTCGTAAGGACTGGGTCAAATGACTAATATGACCGCCAGGCCCATTCATGGTAAATAAAAACCCGTTAAAATATTCTCCTCTGCAATCCAGTGACCAATGACCTTCACACTTGGTATATAGCATTAGGGACTTTGGTTCCACCAAGTTTGTTCAAGTTATTAAATTGGTTAACCTTGACCTGTTTTACGTCAAGGTCAAATTCGCTCACTAAGACATTTGTATGGAAAAAAAGGCCAAGCGGTGGATTTCTCTGATTCGGTTGCAGCCTGTTGCATCAGAATTGATATTTGCAATCAGCTCAATATATAAATTTATTAATTGCAAAGTTCAAGGTCATTTGCTGACCTTTCCCCTTGATGACTTAGATGCAGTAATTTTTATATCCTTCTCCATTAAAACTGCTGGGCTGATTGAAACCAAATTGCATGAACAACCTCTATGGGATGAGGCAATAAAAGAAATTCAAGGAATTGTAGTCACATGACCAAGATGGGCATCATGCCTGCATATGGTAAAAACGCATGACTTCTGGTGAGCGTAGTGGCCAATGGGCCTCTTGTTATTAACAAATTAACCCTTTGAATGAACTACATGTATGTCGCCGCGTGACAGCTGTTTTATCGTATTCGCACAACACGGCGTATGATATTATGCGGCGTAAGATCTGGGTCTGTTTTACCTGTCAATGTCCTGTCATGGGAACTTTGGAAATAAAAAAGTGGGATAAGAAAACATCTTCAGTCTAACAAGCATTTCGTTGTCCGTTTTCGCTAAAACTGCCAAACTGCTAACTGCACTTTTAACACAAGAGCCGTTTAACCCATTTTGTATCGGAAACCCCCAAAGTGGTACCTTGGCAAACAGTGCAGACCCAGATGAGACGCCACAGAACGCGGCGTCTCATCAGGGCCTACACTATTTGCAGGAATTTTAGCAATTTTCCTTATCAATTTTGAAGATACCACAACCTCTCACCCCTAAATTTAAAAATGGACTTCGGCTACATATAAGAAGGAAGATTCCATTTTCTACAAAAAGGGTTAATAAATGAACTGAAGCCTTGAATGGTAGCCAGACCTAAGATTTTGAACGAAACATCTCACTACGATGGCAAGAAAAACGGTTTATATTAACCTCTATACAAATATACATCTATGGTTCCAGAAGTGGGAAATTGACCAACAGTGTAGCCCCAATTCAGATGCCATAGAATGAGTAGTGTCTGATTAGGCTTGTTACTGTTTGCTGAAAATACTGGATTTTTTTTATAAAGCAAACACCAAAGTATACAGACCAGACGCCCCTTAAACTAAGACTGCACATGTTCAGCGCTTCCATTTCGTTCCTATGGGCATACAAGATTTTCTTGTGTGATGACCAGATCTGATGGCTTTTTCTCATTAATACCGATAGAATGATAGCCTCATAAATATCACTTTATCCGAATTTTAATAGGTATGCCAATTAAGGCAAAGTACGTACACATTTCCTTGTAAACAAGACTTCCTTTGGAATCTCTGATACAACATTACTGGCCTAGAAACGTAAATGAGTTTATTACGGGATGACTAATGGTGTTTCAACCATGTTTACTGCTGCAGGTCCAAGACAAGAAAATCACGCAAACACGCCTATGTAATTTTGACTCCCTTAAACCTCACTTTTATATAATAAAATTGGTTCTGACGAGTGTAGGCCTACACAATCTATGTTTTAAGCAGAAATGGGACACAATCACATCTGATAAATTTCATTTTTGGCGGTACAATTTTACATCATGTTAACAAGTTCGTGTAATGATCACCCCTCTAAACCCCACTTTATAGTAGAGAAACTGGGTTTACAGGGAAAAACATAATTTTTCTTATTTCTGCTCAAAGACATAGAATGTGGGTATTCGTTAGAATCGCCTCAATGAGGCGGTTCTAACGAGCACCCAAAACCTATGCTTGGAGTATAAATAAGACGAATATCACAAATTGTCATAAGAAAAAATGATTTTTTGAGGTATTGAACAATGCACTATATCACACGGATGTGTTATCGTAACCACCAATATATTCTAATAGGCATGTTTTCGTAATGAGGAATTACGAGTATATTTTTCCGTTGCACTGTTCTGAAACAAATGTTGTGGGTCTTTTTACGACGATTCAAACAAATACCCACAATATTTGTTTTTAATGGAGTTTTGTTTTGTTTTTATTATTTGTTAGAAATACAGTAAAACTCCTATATTAAGACTACCTGTGGGACTGTTCAAAAGCGGACTTTAAGACCAATATTAAGACCACCTTTGGGACTGTTCAAAAGTGGTAGTTAAGACCAGTTTTGAGCGGTTCTAAAGGTGGTCTCTGACCGGAGGAGACGGTATGCAGAAAACACAGAGAAAGAATAAATGCATCCTACTAAATAAAATTTTTAAAGCAGAATTAGTCTGAATTTAAGGTGGTCTTAATAGCGGAATTTTACTGTGAGTGAGTGAGTGTTTGAGTCCTACCAACAGCTAAGGTCATACGGAGACGGGAACTCGGTTTAAAGACTCATCCGATAGTCTGGAAAAACCCGGGATCGATCCTGCGATCCCTAGTTTACAAGGCGAGTAGCGTAACCACTGCACTACGCATCACGAAAACACACCTATATAAATTTGAACCCCTTGAACCCCACTTTAAAATAGTAAAACTGGGGTTTTCAGGGGCAAACCTTATTTTTTCTTATTTCTTCTCCAAACTATAGATTGTGGGTACTCGTTAGAACCGCCTCGATGAGGCGGTTCTAACGAGTACCCACAATCTATATTTTGAGCAGATATAAGAAAAAATATCACAATTTTTCATCATAAAATATTCGTTTTTTCGGCGGTAAAAAGTACAATGTATTTTGTATAGGCGTGTTTTCGTAATGAGGCTTCTAGGAATTTTACTGTATATGGTTTGGGTACTTTTTTATGGAGTAATAGAAGCATCCCCAACGTATCCCATCTTGAAAACACGCCTATATAATATATTAACCCCTTTAACCTATATTCTTGTACAGTAAAATTGGGGTTTACAGGGGTACATATCATCTTTTCAATTTCGGCTCAAAACATAGATTGCGGGTACACTGAGGCGGTTCTAACGAGTTTGAACAGAAATGTGAAAAATATCAAAATGTTTTATCTGAAATTGTTTTCATTTTTTTTTTTTTTTTTTTTTTTTTTTGGTGGTAAAATTTTCAATATAACAAAACAGGCGTGTTTTCGTAATGCTCAGTACTTTTCCTCCTAATCTACATTTCTGCAATTCTCATAGATTAAAACAAAAATAAACAAAAGGTAATTGTAGGGGAAATGCAGGGTTCTAAAAGTGACAAGTCAAAGCATTCGCGACTTGCGGAGAGTTTGTTTTTCTCCAGCAGCATGAGCAGGACAAACACTGATGCCAGTGGTATGGGAAATATGTTGCGCTATTACACGTCTTTAATTCATCAGTATGCAGTGAATTGGCTCCATCTCATTACGCGAACAAGTCCGTGAAATAAAGACCCCCTAAACCCCACTTTATAGAGAGAAAACTGGGGTTTACAGGGGTAAACATTATTTTCCTTATTTCTTTTCCAAGACATTGGTTGTTGGTACACGTAAGAACCGCCTCAATGAGCCGGTTCTAACGAGCACCCAAAACCTCTGTTTGGAGTATGAATAAGAAAAATATAAAAAAATTCATTAGAAAAATTGCCTTTTTCGAGGTTTGTAAAATGTATTATATCACACGGGTGTGTTATCGCAATGCCTGTGGTTGCAAGTTTCGGGCGATGCGACCGTGGAGCATCATGAGTGCCCTCATTGCCCCAATTGATTTCTTATCTAAGGACCATCACGAAAACACGCCTATACAAATGCATTGAAAACTTTACCGCCCACAAAATGAAAATTTTACGGTGAAAAATTATAATCAAAATATAGATTGTGGGTACACGTAAGAACCGCCTCGTCGAGGCGGTTCTAACGAGTACCCACAATCTATATTTTGAGCACAAATAAGAAAAATGAGGTTTACCACTGTAAACCCAAGTTTTACTATCTAAAAGTGGGGTTCAAGGGGGTCAAAATTATATAGACGTGTGTTCGTGATGTGATTTCTTATCTGTGGACTACCGACAATGTTTTTTTCAACAAGACATCATTCATTTCTTTGGTGTCCATTTCTTTTATACAAAGGTATTTAACCCTTTTAGTACCAAATGGAATCTTCATCCTTATATATAGCAGGAGTCCATTTCCAAATTTAGGGGTGTCAGGTTATGTTTTCAACAAAATTTATTTGAAAAAAATGACTGAATTTTTAGCAAACAGTGGAGGCCCTGATCAGACTCCGCGTTTTGCGGCGTCTGATCTGGGCATGCATTGTTTAACAGGCTACCCGTTTTGGGGTTTCTGGTACTAAATGGGTTAATAACATTCCACAGTGTGAGCTCTGGTTTTGTTTGATTAGATTTTTAACGTCACGGTCAATGCAGTATAGGTCAATTCGGAGACGTTGCTTCAAATTTTGTGGGACATTTACCCGGCATTGAGATGAAATGAAATCTCAAGCCCTGTCGACCAATGAAACCAACAGGGTTTATAAGCATGGACGGTTCGACACGCACCAATTTACGGGGGTTCTACTGAGTATTGATAATCTATGTGTTGAGTAGAAATATAAAAAAAATACAATGAATCCATTTGTAAACCGCATTTTTATATGAAAACGTGGGGTTTAAGGGGGTCAAACTTGTACAGGTGTGTTTTCGTAATGAAATAGAGTACAAGATTCTTGCACACCAGATAAGGGAATCCATAGTTTTAGCTTTGGATAGAAATTATGTCTTAACCCTGGTGTTCTTACCCCAAATCGAATATTCTCGCGTGTTCAATTAATGCACCGTTGAATACGACCTCATATGCGCCGTCAATAAGGTTGACGTCACAGCGCGTAACATGACGTCTCTAAACATTCCTATAGTGCCATTACAATATGGCAGACGTTGGTAATCGAAGTGACTTCAGCGTTAAAAATCCGCGCTAACAAATGGAAGGCATGCAAGAAAAAGAATCCTGTATAGGTGTGAGAGGTGGCTAGAAAAATCCGTCCCTCGGGATCACTGTCCGGCAACACTCGGCAAGCCTCGTGTCCCCAGGGACGGATTTTTTCATCCGCTCCTCACACACATATAAAATTCTTATATTCACTGAGTGCATGAGGAAGCTTTGTATCTTTGACTAAACATGTAACGAACTCCAAATCCTTTGCATGCTCAGTTTAATCTGAGTCATCGAAAGGCGATCATGCTTGAAGACATATTTGCGTCTTGTGCAACTCATTACAGGGTCACTGATGAGGCTTTATTAGCCGAAACTACGTAGTATGACCCATATTCTTCCTTCTTATGAATGTTTTCATTGCTCTTAAAGGAACTCATTTTTGATTTTTATTTGCCTTCACTGCAGCTGGTGTTGTGCCGTGTGGCGGCAGTAAAACGTCTCCCCGTACATCAACCATAGTGCAGTTTATATTTTACTTTTGGTCCTCTAAGATCAGCGTGAATATTCTGAGAAATCGGAAATAAATTATTGGTTTAGACTCATATTCTAGACAGGTTTTTAATTATTTGGACCCCATTTTGATTTATATCAGTCTTTGAATCGACTGCCTATTCGAAATTCGCAAAATTGCAGTATGTTTCCTCGGGCTTTCTTTGCCGGATCATTACAGGGTCACTGATGAGGCTTTATTAGCCGAAACTACGTAGTATGACCCATATTCTTCCTTCTTATGAATGTTTTCATTGCTCTTAAAGGAACTCATTTTTGATTTTTATTTGCCTTCACTGCAGCTGGTGTTGTGCCGTGTGGCGGCCGTAAAACGTCTCCCCGTACATCAACCATAATGCAGTTTATATTTTACTTTTGGTCCTTTAAGATCAGCGTGAATATTCTGAGAAATCGGAAATAAATTATTGGTTTAGACTCATATTCTAGACAGGTTTTTAATTATTTGGACCCCATTTTGATTTATATCAGTCTTTGAATCGACTGCCTATTCGAAATTCGCAAAATTGCAGTATGTTTCCTCGGGCTTTCTTTGCCGGATCATTACAGGGTCACTGATGAGGCTTTATTAGCCGAAACTACGTAGTATGACCCATATTCTTCCTTCTTATGAATGTTTTCATTGCTCTTAAAGGAACTCATTTTTGATTTTTATCTTGCTTGGATTATAAGTCATCATACTGCTTTAATAGCCGCCCCGATCATCGGGGTTTGGAGAAATAGATTGGGCTGCATGGTTCTTCCACGCAGAGGTAAAACTGACCACACACGAGTACTGGTAAACCGCTTAGGACTAAAAATGCCATGGCAAAATGGTGTGAATCGGATAATCCAATGCATATTAGCCTTTTGTTTCATTGGGTGGCAGGGCTTGTGATGTCATTTCATCTAAGTCAGACAATATTGGAAGCAACGTCTCCAAAATTACATAAATAGTGTTGACCTGCTTTTATAGGTCCTGAGAAATCTTTGGCCCAAATTAAACACTATCCTTGATATTGAGAGAAAGAAAAATGAAAGAACAGATGAACTGATAAGCCGGTCTAAAGATCAAAGTCTCTTACCAGATGCAGTCACCATACCAATTTTAAGACAAGTAGAATTTAAAAACAAAATGTGGACACAAAACTGTTCAAACTAGTATGAAGTCCCTGTCAATGAATCTCTTTGCATCAAGTTAGTTTGACAAGCAAATGCCATTCATCAAATCATTCTAAAACTGGATCAAGCAATATAAATTGATTGGTCATTGTAGCAAGCACTTTTTCCATTTCTAGATAGAAGTGGAAGCAATGATCAGGAATCGATACAATTAACCCACAGCTCCCACCCGAGACACCGAAGGGAAAGAAACACAAACATGAAACAACAGAACCTAATGGAAACATCAATAGCGGAAAGCCAAAAGGACAGTTACTTTCCAACAAAATGGTCAATAGGCTTTCCAAAATAAGATAATATAAGCGACACAAACACCCAAAGACAAACCATAACAAAAAATAAACTGCGACAGAAGAACCGCCTTGGAACGGTCAGTGGAAACGAATTCCACTGGCGGGCTTAAATCGCTTTTACGTGGACATAATCCCCGCGCTTACTTCCGTCGCGATTAAGACAAATAATTTGTTCAGTCCGCATGAAGGCCTCCTAACTCATCAGTGCAATATTTCCGTGAACACAAAAATCAATCAACCGCAGAGATGAAACAACGGTGTGGACTTGACAGCAAGAAACCACTAAAATGCTGGAGCAAAAGAAAACCAATAGTTAGACTCCGATCTAGGTCTGATTTACATTTACGATGTATTCTGATTGGACAGTTCAGGAGTCAATAACGAAATGTACAACACTTCGTGTTTTGAATTTATTCCTGCCATTGCAGTTGACTGCCAGGATGTAAGGAATCATTGAATGAAACATCAAATCAAAATGAAATGAAGCCTATCAAAGTTTAAACGGATTTGTGTCAAGAGAAATTTTGAACCAGAAATATCAACCATTGAACTGAACAAAAGAAAACATACCAAGTTTGTTGCGTCTAGCTTGTATAGTATAATACTGGCCTAGATTGATAAAATGTCTAACCAAATAGCAGAAAGCCCATTATCTCATACACGATATAAGACTTTTGCGCGATACAGGTCATTATTAATTGACCACCCTGTATTGTTTGGGGGTTTTAAGCGGGGTATATTTAACAAATGCAGAAGAACAACCACTTGGTGACCACCATAGATTTTAATTTCGCGCGAACTATATTCAACTCGGATTCTGCATTTTCCGTTTTATTCGTCTGAAGCAGTCTCGAATACATTCGAAACCTTGACGAATAGAATCAACGGACGTCTCAATGATTGACAAAATTTAAGTTACAAGCAATTTTTGTTTTAAAATGTACCATGCCAAGGGAAAGAAAACTACATTGTATTCTTGATATAACATTTCAACTTCATCTGAAACAGAGTCTCGAATACATTCGAAACCTTGACGAATGGAATCAACGGCCGGCTCAGTGATTGACAAAATTTCAGCTACATGCAACATTCTGTTTTAAAAGATTACATGCCATGGGAAAGAAAGTACACTGTACAAGCATTATTGATATAACATTTCAACTTCGTTTCTATGTAATAAATAAATAAATAAATAAATAAAATTGGCCAATTTGTAAAGCAGTCTATTCATTCAAGGCACCGCGAAAACACAACTATATAATATTGACTCCCCTGAATGCCACGTTTATATAGTAAAATTTGGGTTTACAGGGATAAACCTTATTTGTTTTATTTCTGCTCCAAAATATAGATTGTGGGTGCTCGTTAGAACCGCCTCGGCGAGGCGTTTCTAACGAGTACCCTCAATCTATATTTGGAACAGAAATAAGAAAAATATCAAATGTTACATCTTTAACTCTTTATTTTTTCGGCGGTAAAGGTTATAATGTATTTGTATAGGCGTGTTTTCGAAATGTATTCGTCTAATCTGACATGGAATTTGAACGCAAGGGGCCACAGCAGCTGCTGACAACAGAAAAAGGCAAGAAGACGAATACAGTATGGAAAACAAAACAATTTTACACAAAAATAACTGGTATAAATATTTATCATCACTACTTTTTAATCATTAATATCACAATTATTATAATTATTATATTTTAAGAATTATTATTGTTGTTATTATTATTAGTAGCAGTAATAGTAATAGAAGTAATAATAATAATAATAATAATAATAATAATAATAATTATAGAAGTAGTAGTAGTAGTAGTAGCAGGAGCAACAACATAAGCAGCAGCAGCAGAAGCAACAATAGAGTAGTAGTAGTAGTAGTAGTAGTAGTAGTAGTAGTTGTAGTAGTAGTAGTAGTAGTATAGTTCGAACAAATGGACCTGAGACTGGTGAACTCCATTAATATAATTTCACACCCGACTGAATGCATGTATTTATCTTCGCCGTCTCCCGAAAATGGCGATATTGTTATTCAATACATAGAGGTCGGTAAATGGGTCGCAATTCACGGAATGCCGAAAATTCACGAGAAGTTTACGAAAGCAGACGTATTAGGCGATAACATTGGCTAATTTATTCCTTGCATAAAGGTCAGTCTCAGGTCAATTTGTTCGAACTACAGTAGAACTTCGATGGCTCGAACACCGATGGCTCGTTTACCATGGGTGTGTCGAACCCATTCTTGAACCCCTAGCGAAATCCTCTACATAAGAAATAGTGGGGGATAATTAAGGAGATTTTAGTCTTTTAACTTGCAAATGTATGCTGTGTGTACTCATTAGAATCGCCTCGATGAGGCGATTCTAATGAGTACACACAGCATACATTTTCATTATAAAACACCGAAAAGATGTCTAAAAGTATCCCGTTATGCCTCCTGACAGTAACCTCAGTGGCTCGAACTACCCCTGTCTCGAACATATTTTCGAGGTCCCAAAGATGTTCGAGCCATTGAAGTTCCACTGTATATACTATACACATACCTTGTTTGATTATAAAATTCCGCAATCTGTCGCATGATACAGCTACAAATACAGCCGCGTTTATCTATTTTATTTTATTGTATCGAAGTATGCCGTTATCAAAGACAATTAGTGACTGTTATAGATTTAGCATTTTTCTTGGAATTGTCTTTTTCTCTCTCTCTAAATAGCAGGTGAAGCACGCATAATGGTCTCGATAACAATTACCGTTGTGCAACAGGAAACTATAAATATTGGTTCAGAGATCTCCAGCAAAAAATATAGCGAAATTCCGCTATGAAGGACTAATTAGTCTTTGAAAATCCCATTAATGAAAGGTTATTGTTTCTTTGTCAATATGTTTACACCTAGTGGTTTGTCGCTCCCGCCGTCGGGGCTTGAAGAAATAGATGGGCTGCATGATGCTTCCATGCAGAGCTGAAACCGACCGCAGACGAGTACTTGTAAACCGTTTAGAGGATCCAAAACGGTGCGAGTGGTACACTATTTGTTTCATTGGGCGACAGGTCTTGAAATGTCATTTCATTTCAATGTCGGGTAAAAGTCCCACAAAATTGGAAGCAACGTCTCCAAAATGACCTTTACAGTATTGACGGGGACGTTTAACCTCAAATCAAACAAACAAACAATAATTCATCAGTATGCAGTGAATTGGTTTCATATCATGGCCTGTGATCGCAAGTTCCGGGAGACGCGACCGTGGAGTATCATGACTGCCCTCATTGCCCCAATTCATTACGAAAACACACCTATACAAATACATTGCAAACTTTGCCACCGAAAAAAAAACGAAAATTTTAAGCTGAAAAATTGTTATATTTTTCTTATTTCTGTCAAAATATAGATTGTGGGTACTCGTCAGAACCGCCTCGACAGGGTGGTTTTAACGAGTACCCACAATCTATATTTTGAGCAGAAATAAGAAAAATCAGGTTTACCCCTGGAAACCCAATTTTTATATATAAAAGTGGGGTTCAAGGGGGTCAAAATTGTATAGACGTGTTTTCGTGGTGTGTTTTCTTATCTGTGGACTACACACAAAGTGGTTTTTCACCAAGTCATCATTTATTTCCTTGGTGTCCATTTCTTTTATACGAAGGTATTTAACCCTTTCAGTACCAAATGGAATCTTCCTTCTTATATATAGCAGGAGTCCATTTCAAAATTTAAGGGTGTCAGGTTGTGTTTTTCAACAACATTTATTTGAAAAATGACTGAACTTTTAGCAAACAGTGGAGGCCCTGATCAGACGCCGCGTTTTGCGGCGTCTGAATTGGGCCTGCACTGTTTGCCAGGGTACCCGTTTTGGGGTTTCTGGTACTAAATGGGTTAATGACATTCCACAGTGTGAGCTCTGGTCTTGTTTGATTAGATTTTTACTTCCCCGTCAACACAGAATAGGTCAATTCGGAGACGTTGCTTCAAGATTGAAGACATATTTAAGCCTTGTGCGACTCTTGCTCGGATTATAAAAGAGCATCATTGCATTGCATACCTGCTTTTATAGTCGCCCCGCACATCGGGGCTTGGAGAAAAAGATTGGTCTGCACGGGCTGAAACTGACCACACATGAGAAACAGTCAACCGCTTAGGACTAAACATGCCAAGGAAAAATGGTGTGGGTCTGATCATCCAATGCATATAAGCCTTTTGGTTTCAATGAGTGGCAGGGCTTGTGATGTCATTTCATCTGAGTCCGACAATATTGGTTCAATGTCTCTAAAATGAGGCGGACGGTAAACCTGAAACAAACAAACAAAACCTGCTTTTATAGGCCCTGAGAAATCCTTGGCCCAAATTAAACACTATCCTTGATATGGAGAGAAAGAAAAATGAAAGAACAGAAGAACTTATAAGCCGGTCTAAGATCACAGTCTCTTACCAGATGTAGTCACCATACCAATTTTAAGACAAGTAGAACTTTAAGAAACCTGTGGACACAAAACTGTTCAAACTGCTATGAAGTACCGTACAATGAATCTCTTTGCATCAAGTTAGTTTGACAAGTAACTGCTATTCATCAAATCATTCTAAAACTGAATCAAGCGATATAAATTGATTGGTCATTGTGACAAGCACTTTTTTCCATTTCTAGATAGAAGTGGAGGCATTGATCAGGAATCGATACAATTAACCCACAGCTCCCATCAGAGACACCAAAGGGAAAGAAACACAAACATGGAACAACACAACCTAATGGAAACATCAATAGCGGAAAGCCAAAAGGACAGTTACTTTCCCACAAAATGGCCAATCGGCTATCCAAAATAAACTAATATAAGCGCCACAAACACCCAAAGACAAACAATAACAAAATTAAAACGCGACAGAAGAACCGCCTTGGAACGGTCAGTGGAAACGATTCCCACTGAGGGGGGGGGGGGGGGGGGGTCTTAAATCGATTTATCGAATTTTCGTGGCCACAATCCTCGCGCTTACTTATAAATTGTTCAGTCCGCATGAAGGCCTCCTAATCAGTGAAACATCTCCGTGAACACAAAAATCAAACAACCGCAAAGATGAAACAACGATGAGGATTCGACAGCAAGAAGCCACTGAAATGCTGGAGCAAACGAAAACCAACAGTTAGACTCCAATATAGATCTGATTTACATTTGAGATGTGTTTTGATTTGACAGTTGAGGAGTCAATAACGAAATGTACAACATTTTGTGTTTTAAATTTATTCCCACCTTCGCAGTTGACTGACAGGATGTAAGGAAACATTGAATGAAACATCAAACCAAAATGAAATGAAGCCCATCAAAGTTTAAACGGATTTGTGTCAAGAGAAATCTTGAACGAGAAATATCAACCATTGAACTGAACGCAAAGAAAACTGAAAGAACAGACCAACAAAAAAGTCAAGAAAGCCCACTGCTTACTCGATATATGCTACATCTATCACCATTACAAAGCATACCATGTTTGTTGCGTCCAGCTTGTATAGTATAATACTGGCCTAGACTGATAAAATGTCTAACCAATGAGCAGAAAGCCCATTATCTCATACACGATACAAGACGTTTACGCGATACATGTCATTATTAATTGACCATCCTGTATTGTTTGGAGGTAATCCATATTAACACTGAAGTTAAAAATCAATAATCATGTTTTTTATGGTGTCAGTTAATAAATTGCCATTTATCAAGTAATTTCGTATTGGCCATGTTCAAGATCCTTGAGAGAGAGTTGCCTGCCTTGGATTGTTACGGATGTGTTTGTATCTCGAGCTCCGAGTTTTTGTTTATTTTTCTCTTTTCCTTTGACCATCTTATGGTCGTTTTCTTTCCAAATACTCGTCTCGATTTGTGGTTCTTGGTTTCTGAGCAGAATGGTATGAAGGAAGAGTATAAGGCAGTTTTTTGTGCAACACGGAGTTTTGTTTGACTCTGACTTAAATGTATAGCTGCAACTGCATGTTAGCTCTACTTCTGCTAAACAATGTAACAGTAAGTCAGAGGTGTTTAAAACTGTCTGTACTGTCTTGTACTGTCTTGTACTGTGTTGTGTATGTTATTTAGAATTCCTTGAGCTCAGAGACGCTTGAGGGAGCTGACGATATGTACAGCATGAGTCTACTAACGCGTCCACTGTCTCAATACGCGACACTTTTCAAGGCTGGCACATGATGAAGTTTTGTCGGGCATAGAGGAGGTTGCAGATGTTAGAGACCTTAAAGCAATTCAAATAACGGAAAATACGTGTTATATAACAGTTGCCTCCAATGAAGTAAAAACGCAACTGATAGTTGATGGTCTAAATATCAGAAATACCTGTAATAATGTGTATGATGTTGAAAAAATGTTAGCAAATGTTACCATAAAGGACGCACCTTCCGAATTAAGCGACGTCTTTTTTGTCGAACACATGAGGAAGTATGGTGAAGTGGTCGAAAATAGCTTGAAGCGTGGTAAAATCAGGGGTACGGAGATAGAAACAGGAACACGTTATATTCAACTAGTTAACTGCAAAGAAGCTATCCCTATTCAAACAACCTTTGGTCGCTTTAAAGTTCGTATATTCACGGGCAATAGAACAGAATGTCGCGTATGTGGAGAGATTGGGCACCCCTTTTTCAAATGCCCAGAAAAAGATAGAGATAAAGATAGAAAGTGCTTTCGCTGTAACAGTTCCTCGCATCTGTCAAAAGATTGCACAAACGACATTGTATGCCATTACTGTCAGGGTAAAGGTCACAAGAAAAAGGATTGTGATGAGTATAGAAGGTTGAGGGAGCGTGAATTTGAACGCAGTGCGTATGGTAAATATGCTTATGAAATATTTGAGGGTAGAGAGGCTGACAGAGAAAACGGTGAGAAAGAAGACGAACTTGATACAATACGGAAAACAATTGATTTTGACAGCACAGATATAGACAATGACAATGCAAGCATTGTAAACATTGATAACGTGGAGAAAATCACACAATACTTTCAAAGTAATGACCATTTAGAAACAACTACTGAAGATACCGATGATAATACGGAGCTGACCAGGCCCAAGCAGCCGGATGGGGCAGGTCCAATAAGTCTGACAAATGATGAAGAACCCGTGTGTATAGTTTTGGGGGATTCAAATGCATTGAGGGCACATTTCAAAGACCCTGAAGTTTACAATATCTCTCAGCCCGGTGCTTCGGCTGCTGGGGTCGAGACACTCCTTTCAAAAGCGAAAACAAGAACCACAAATAAGACAGTTAAACGAGCTGCTATACATCTAGGAATAGTAGATATTGGTAGAAATAAGCTTGACGCTAGCCAAGTTATTCTAGAGGTTTCGTCAGCGATACACGAAGTACATAAACAATTTCCAAGCGCCGAAATAGCCTTCTCCAGTATACCGCATAGGAAAGGTAAAACTGCGGCAATCGGAACAATGAACACGGCTGTAAAAACCGTTAACGAATATGTTTGTAAGCTGACGAAAAAAGAGACGTATCTTTACTATCTATACAATGATGAATCTGTGGCGATTTATTTATGTTGTTGTTTGTTACTTACTGTGTGTATCACTTGTGTCTTTTAATTTTGGATGGCCATATGGCCATTTTGTGGGAAAGTAACTGTCCATATGGCCTTCCTTTGTTTAGGTTTCCATTATGGTCTGGTCGCTTAATGTTTGTATTTCTTTCCCTTTGGTGTCTTTTATGGATGGAGTAAGTTAATTGTATCAATTCCTGATTAATGATATATGGAATAAACCTAGAAGGGATTTTGCTGCAGAAGAAATTATTGTAAATAAACTTATAGACAGGAGAAACGGTATAAAACACTACAGAATTATTAAAACAAGTATCAATTATAATTGGTTGAACATATTAAAATCTAACCAATCCAATACAATGACAACAGAATCTGATAAACGCAAAATTGCAATTCGACAAACACCAGAACAAATTAACAAATTATCGTTGAAACAATTACAAAATATTTTGAGTGAAAGCGACTTCAAACCAATATATATGGCAAAATGGGAAGACACTTTGGCAATAAATATTGATTGGAAGAAAGTCTGACAAATGTCATTTGAGACACCCCTAAGTAACAAAGAAAAACAGCTGCACTGGAAAATTATACAGAACGCATTTTTTACAGAGTATAAACTGAGCTTAATGGGCAGATCTGACGGTAAATGCCATCTATGTAAAACAGACACTGAGTATTTAACTCATCTTTTTTTTAATGCAAGGTAGAAAAAGAGATCGTACTTATCTTCCAAAATAAAATAAATGACACACTGCAAGCTAATGGGCAGGACCCAATTCACTTTAACGAGAAAAATTTTATTCTTGGATTTGATCATCAGGTTCATAACATACGAATATATATATAAACACTATTTTGCATATTGTAAAATGGGAATTATGGAAAATCAAAAATCTAATTAAATATGAGAAGAAAGTGTATTCTATAACTGCAATTGTTAACTCTATATTGTTAAAAATAAAAGCATGCCATAAATTCTTAAAATACACCAATGTATCTGAAAAATCGCCGTTTTGCTTTTCTTGAGTATCTACAATGAATTAAGATGGAATGAAGGCAATCTTCAGGCAAACGGATGATTTAATAACTTTTAAAATAAATTTAACAATATTACTAACATAATGCTTGTTGGGCGAACGAAATGTTCGCACACTGATTATAATAGGAGTAGCCTTTATAGTAGACTCTGTATCGAAAAAGAAAAACATGACATGACGTTATGTACATGTGTATATGTGTATATGGATGTGTTTATATGTGTATTTGTTTATGTGTATATTCGTATATATGTATATACAGGTGCATGTGTATATATGTACATGCATATGCTTGTGTGCGTGTATGTGCTAGAGTGTTACCTTGCTAGCAGCGTGTCAGGCTTACCTGGCATTTCGATCGAGCTGTCACTTGGAATTATATAAAATTGTATTATCACTCTACAACTCTAGCTATTCTTCATATTGTCTTTATTTGCTACATCATTTGAATCCAGGCAGGCAACTCTACACCATGATGCACGTCATCTATATTGTGCTAAACACTACTACAATGATTTAGATGCTGAAGTGGATGAGCGATGCTCAACCGATGCTGGACCTAAATCAGTGTTTTTATGATTGGCTGTAATCTCAATTAAAACAATATTGATCTTATAATATATAAATGTATATAGAAAAAAAAAACAAAAAAACATAAGTTGTGTTTTCCCGCTCATGACTAAGGGTCAGGTGGTTTTAGGAAATAACAATACTAAAATGAGAGGGTGTTGGGTCTGTTTTGGGGATGTGGCTGACATGGCTGTCGACTCACCACGCTGGGGGTCGGCGCCATCTCAGCGGCATTTCCGGAACATACCCTGCTCAGTCTAGCATGTATATTTTATATATAAATGTATGAAAAAAAATAGACTGTACATTTTTCAACAATGAACGACAAATCCTTGAACATCAAATTATTAACATTCAAAGAAATATTGATATAAATATGAAAATGAACAAAATGTATGCAACATAATGATTCAACATGGACATGTACCAAATACTTACACCATAATCAACTCTAGTGGATTGAATGGGTAATGGCTGGATAGATTAACCCTCAACTAGCCGTTCACTGTTTCAACTCACTTATATACAATTAAATTCAAACTTCAATATAACTACAATACAAATAAATACATAAGAAAAATAATAATAAAAAAAAAAAATAAATAAAGCTAATAATAAAATTAATTTATAATAATAATAAATGAATAAATAAATAAAAAACATAAATAAATGATAAGGTCACTTATGAGTACCTACTGCTTAACAAAGTTCCATGTATACTAATATCTTTTTAAATTTAAATTAATAACACAAATATAATGTATTTTGCCTTGTCTATGCCCCCTGAGGGGCCTCTTGAGAACTTTTCTCAACGTGGTTTCAAGGGACGGGAGTAAAGATCTAATTTTATTTGTTGCAGAATAAAGGCTACGCCCAGACAATTTTGGAATAGATCTGGCGCACGTTTGGGCAGGTTAGTTACCCAGCTATCCCTGGCGGAACAAGTGTCAAAATATTAAAAAAAAAAAAAAAAAAAATCCTCAGTCAGCTGCATTGGCCTCGGTTTTCGGCCTCGGTCCAATACAGCAGACCTCGGACGTGTTACTGAGCCAATACGAAATTACTTGATTAATAATATTATATTATGATTGTATACTTAGCCAAGTTTGAGGCCTCTAGTCTGAGTGGCTCTTGGAATACCTTTTACGAAGCATATTGAAGACGGATCTGGCCCCCGCCCATAGGGGCTTGAAGAAATATATGGGCTGCATGATGCTTCCACGCAGAGATGAATCCGGCCCGCACACTAGTACTGGTAAACCGCTTAGAGGATCTAAGCCTGTCCAGGAACCGCGGTGCGAGGCGGACCGTCCATGCTAATAAACCCTATTGGTTTCATTGGGCAACAGGGCTTGAGATGTCATTTCATCTCAATGTCGGGTAAAAGTCCAACAAAATTGGAAGCAACGTCTCCAAAATGACCTTTACAGTGTTGACGGGGACGTTAAACCTCAAATCAAACAAACAAACAAATTGAAGACGGATAGAAGCATGGACGGAGTGCCAGATGTACAAAAGGCCCCAACCCCGCCACACACACAAACGTTTTTAAAGCCAGGTATATTTAACAAATGCAGAAGAACAACCACTTGGTGACCACCATAGATTTTCATTTGCGCGAACTATATCCAAGTCGAATTCTATATTTTCTGTTTTATTTGTCTGAAACAGAGTCTCGAATACATTCGAAACCTTGACGAATGGAATCAACGGACGTCTCAATGATTGACAACATTTCAGTAGCATGCAGTATTTTGTTTTAAAATGTTACATGCCAAGGGAGAGATACTACATTGTATTATTGATATAACATTTCAACTTCGTTTGAAACAGAGTCTCGAATACATTCGAAACCTGACGAATGGAATCAACGGACGTCTCAATAATTGACAAAATTTCAATTATATGCATTATTCTGTTTTAAAATGTTACATGCCAAGGAAAAGAAAACTACGTTGTATTATTGATATAACATTTCAACTTGGTTTCTATGTAATAAATAATAAATAAATAAATAAATAATAAAATAAATTGGCTAATTTGTAAAGCAGTCCATTTATTCAAGGCATCGCGAAAACACGCCTATATAATTTTGACTCCCCTGAACGCTACTTTTATATAGTAAAATTTGGGTTTACAGGGGTAAACCTTATTTGTTTTATTTCTGTACCAAAATATTGATTGTGAAGCGGTTCTAACTAGTACCCAAAATCTATATTTTGAGCAGAAATAAGACAAAAAAAATCACAATTTTTCATCTTAAAAGATCATCATTTTTTCAGCGATAAAGGTTACAATGTATTTATATAGGCGTGTTTTCGTAATGTATTCGTTTGATCTGACATGAAATTTGAAAGCAAGAGACCACAGCAGCTGCTGACAACTGAAAATGGCAAAAGGACGAATAAAACAATTTTACATAAAAAAATAGCTGGTATAAATATTTATCAACAATACTTTTATTATCAATAATATCATAATTATAATACGTTTTTATTATTCTAAGAATTATTATTGTTGTTATTATTATTATTAGTAGTAGTTATAGCAGTAATAATAATAATAATTATAATGGTAGTAGTAGAAGTAGTAGTAGTAGTAGTAGAAACAGGAGCAGCAGAAGCAACAACAGAAGCAGCAGCAGAAGAAGCAACAACAGAGTAGTAGTAGTAGCAGTAGTAGTAGTAGTATACTATACACGTACCTAATTTGATTATAAAATTCCGTGTTCTGTCGCATGATGCAGCTTCAAATATAGCCGCATTGATATATTTTATTTTATTGTATTGAAGTATTTCGTTATCAAAGACAATTAGTGACTGTTATAGATTTATTTCTTGGAACTGCTTTTTTCCCTCTGAATGGCAGGTGAAGCACACATAATGGTACCGATACAAAATACCGTTGTGGAACAGGAAACTATAAATATTGTCTCACAGCTCTCTAGCATAAACAGGGAACTTCCACTTCAAAGGACTCATTGTTCTTGGTTTAAACAATATTTATTGAAGCTAAGTGAGACATGTATACATACAACATTGCTAAGACAGGATTTGACGGTAAGCATGTAGCTTAAATGAAAGTCATCTCCTGAACTGGAACATGGATAATTTACCAGTTCAGGAGATGACTTTCATTTAAGCTACATGCTTACCGTCAAATCCTGTCTTAGCAATGTTGTATGTCATTGTTCTTTGAAAGGGTTATTGTTTTGTTTTTGTTTTTTGTCATTATTTTATACCAAATGATTTCTAGTAAGACATATCTTTTGAGAATATTCTGTCTAGATCAATTACGATAACTACGATATAATGCATTCTTTCATACCTCCCAAACGGTCATTTGTCTAACGAAAAGGGGGTCTTTCAAGGTGTAGGAAATTTGCATTGGTTTCTGCCCACGCTTGGATTTTGATGAAACTATGCACAATAATTGCCTTGGGTATAACCATTATAATTACGATGCATTCACTTTTAAATTTTATTTCCGTAGTAAATTTATTACATATTTTATGAAGTCTCTATCACAACAGAGTGTACTCTCATATAAACTTGTCTACAGTATTCAGAGTTTCATATATCTAATGCTGCTATATTTTATGAATTAAAGCTATAATTGGTGAGTTAGTTGATACTATGAATGACCTCATATGTCTAGTAATAGTGGCTGGGCATTCAGTTTTCTTTGATAGTGTCCCCATATTTCAGCTCCTATTTTTGTATTCATTAAAATTTTATATGCATTTTTACCATGTTCCAATTTTTGTCAAGACACCATTTTAGCATAAAAACTACTCACATATCTTTGGAACATGTTGATGAATTTTGATGGAAATTGAGGACTGGTAACATTGTGTTTTAACAGACTAAATACTGATAGTCCTGATTCAGCAAAATGTGAAATTATATGATAATCAGGTTTTGGTCATGCTGTTTAATAATACTTTACTATTGCTTTCAATTTGGATGGCTAAAGTATAGTATGGTTTGTGAAAGTAGTTCATAGAATAATTATAAGTATTATTTTAAAACATCCATTTCAGTAAATTTCCCCCTATGGAACAAACTATTTTGTCTACAGAACTATACCGCAAAGGTTTTGATGACAAACGTCATCAAACGCACCTATGTAATCATGTGCACAGTTTTCTTTCTGTCTTTCTTGTCTAATTTGGTAATGGTGCTAAGGTGATGTTTAGATTTAACATTCAAATCAACAACATACCAGTCACTTTAGATGTTGCTTCAGATTTTGTGAGATTTGTTATCCGACTCGAGATGAATGACTCTCAAGTCAAACTGTTGTTTGTTTATTTTACCCTAACTGTCCATTTAAAAAGAAAGGTTTACTCTAGGGAAAATCACCTGAGATTACTTTTCCTGGACATTAAGTTTTCAGAATTTGTATCTGCATAGGCACTAGCCAATCTGTCTTTTTTGTATAGCCCCTATGAACGAAATCAAACGGCTTCCTGAAGCTGTATTCCAAAGCCATTTGAATTTGCTTTTAGAATTCACATGGTCGTACATTTGTCAGTGTTCCATAACCTATGTGATCGTGATTGTGTTGTCTATATATTTGTATAGGTCTTTCACTTCATTTACCTATCTCAGCAGTTGTTGCATGAATTACAAAGCACATTATGTAAGATATCAAGAAGCATTTAAACTGTTGATAATAATTATTCAATGTGTGAGTAGTTATCGCATTACTCATGGGATTTTAAATTATTTTCAGTATATATATTGTGATGCTTTTTTCTGTCCAAACACTGCAATGCTCTTTCTAAGCTGAGAGACATTGCACAGAAATGTACTGGTAATTATTAATGAACAAAAAGCAAGCAAGAACAGTGCTTGAAAAATAACAGTGAACTTGCATTCAGCAGAAACATTCAAGAAGTGGTTGAAAGTTTTACAACCAGAAAAAATACTAAAAGTTCGCTTCCGATAAATTAACCACTATATTGACAAAGTAAATAGAAAAAATAAGACACAAAAGAAATGTCAACAATTACAATACCAATGCAGAAAAGAGACATATTTATGCATATGTACTATAAGGAAGGAAACTGTTTCTCTCCCTGTCTAATAGCAAAATTTCTCTAGGTCATGGGACAGCTTTGTTTACACCAAATATTCTGCGCCTCATCCATCAATGATATCTTTTGCAAAAGAAACTCAATATCAGTGACATTTCGATTTTTGGAAATACTAACAAATACTTACTGTAACTTTTTTGTTAGGATAATAATCCAGCGTTCATAAAGACAGAGTATATCTAAGGCTTAATCTGGCCATGGATTTATCAACAGAACTATTTTTACTAGTAACAACAAACCACTGACCATTGCGTCCATGCATACCAGCTTGGTATGGAAATGAAAATAATGGATCTCCTTGCCTTACACCTATTTGGGTAGCATGACTTATGCAAAGTCATTAAATAAAGTTGCACATGTTCACAATAATTTTGCTGCTAATAAAAAGCAATATATGTTTTTAAGCCTTATTTGTTGATTAGAATACCTTTTAATTTAGTGTTTTACTATCTATTATTTTGGATAGATCATAGTGTACAAATGAAAGGAAAATACCAGAAATTCATGATATTTTAATTGTTTCTAAGCTAGATCAGCTCAATATGTATTCATTTTGATTTGTATAATCTCATTTTATTATGCAAGTGTTACGAATTGCCTTTTTGTAAGGTTCTTGGATGATTTCAATAAAATAGTAAATTTTGCAGAAACGACTTACATCCATTAAAGGTGTAAAACTACAGTGTTACCGGTTTTGGATTTTCATGAAATTTGGCATAGCTAAAGAAGATACATATGGCACGTTTTCCTAGCAAAATGAAATCTTGGCAAAGACTAGAACATATATATCTTTGGGATTGAATTGTGATATTTTTTTTAAATTTTAATTAAAAAATGAGATTTTTGATAATTATTTTATCAGAAAATGTAAACTTTAATTATTTCAAAAGGTTTTTTAGTATCAAAGGAATGCCTATGGAGTTCTGCATTCAATCCAGTTCACAGATCTTCAAACTAAATAAAACATAAGATTTAAGACGCACTTATTTAGAGACAGACACAAGCTCATGGAGGGAGTCAGTTAGAGTGGCCTCCTGAGTCCTACTTTGATTTATATAATTTATTAAATACATTTTTATAGGTTATATATACTGAGTTATTAATATACAAAGTTTAAAGAAAAAACATGCATGGGCACAAATGAAAGACCCCCTTTGTGATATTATTCTTATTTATACGTCAAATATAGGTTTTGGGAGCTCGTTAGATTCTCCTCATTGAGGCGATCCTAACGCCTACCCACAACCAATGTCTTGGAGTAGAAATAAGAAAAATAATGTACACCCCCGCGAAAAAACAGTTTTCTCTATATAAAGTGGGGTTCGTTTCACGGACTTATTCACGTGGTGACATTTGGGCCCCGTCAAGCGATTTTGGTACTTAATATCGCCTAAGCGAGCAGCGAAGGTTCAGGCGAGCCTGCGCATCCGCGCAGTCTCGCCAGAAACTTCGCTGCTCGCTCATATAAGCAGTGAATCAAGAGGAACCTTCAGACAGAAAACCATATCCCTGGCCCCTCTGAATGGCTGGGCATGCGCAGTTAAAGTTTGTCATGACGGAATGCTCGAAGACCCAAATTCGCTTGGCGGGGCTCATTTAATAGTTCCAAATGTGACATCATCACGTTTACAAGTCCCTGATAACCCTTTAAACCACACTCTATAAAAGTGGGAAAAGTGGGGTTTGGAGGGTTGTATATTATTTTCGTTATTTTTTTTCAAAAACATAGATTTTTGGGAACTCGTTAGAACCTCCCCCTAAAGAATCACCATCTAGCACACGGATGTGTTATCGTAATATGAGTGTTGGACTTTTCATTACGATAACATAGTGCGTTTTTCATATCTCCAAGAATGGCTACTATTCTGATGAAAATCTATCACATTTTTCTTATTTGTAATTGAGGCGGTTCTAACGAGTACCCACAACCTATGTCTTGGGACAGAAATAAGAAAAAATAATGTATACCCCCGTAAACCCAAGTTTTCTCTTTATAAAATATTGAGTGTTCATTTCACTGACTTGTTAATGTGGTGATGACGCTGGAAAAGCGCAGTTTCCGAGTGCTAAGAAAGTTGCATCTGTGCTGCAGGTCGCAGGTTCGAGCCTCGCTTAGGTTCGTTACGATAACACATTCGTAGGCTAAAATGACGTCTATCATATTTATGGAACTGGCATGTTTCAGTTGTAAATTTATGAAATTTTGTTATTTCTAGAAAAGGTATATATTGTGGGTGCTCATTAGAACACCCTTCAGTGGCGGTTCTAACGAGAACCAGTAATAAAAGTTTTAAGCTAAGATTATTTATACTCTTGTAAACCCAAAACGGAATCGAGCCTATACAATTGCATTGTAACCTTATCGCCAAAACATAAAATAAAAAAGTAAGATGAACACTGTGATATTTTTCTTATTTCTGCTCAAAATATAGACTGTGGGTACTCGTTGGAGCCGCCTCATCGAAGAGGCTCTACCGAACCGGTTCTAACGGGCTCCCACAATCCATATTTTAGAGCAGAAATAGAAAAAATAAGGTTTACCCCTTTAAACCCCGTTTTAACTCTATAAATGTGGGGTTATAGGGGGTCAAAATTATATAGGCGTAATTTCGTGATGCCTAGTTTAGCGGCGCTGGTTGACCTGATCCAGTATGACGTAACACATGCCAAGGTCTTGACTTTACCGTTATCGTATAATTTTACATATTATAAAAGTAATTGCTTCAAAAGAATGAAATCAACTATTTATATATAGTTTATTTTATTTTCTTTCTTTATTTATTTATTTATTATTATTATTTTTTTTACCATTTCAAAAGTACGGAACCCGGAAAGGAACATGATTTTTTTTTATTTTATAAGTTGTGTCCACAAGATAATTTTGGATAAGATATTATCTTGTTCGGACAAGATATTATCTTGTGCACACAATATCAACATACAATGTAAGTATTGGGCTTTGCATTTTTGTTTAGAATTTTGTCCCGAAAATAACTCGAAAACGGCTAAAGGCCAATTAAGGTATCCAAATGAAACTTCACACACGTGTGAAGTGCAGTGCACAAGGGCTATGATTATAATTGCAATATTAGCGGAGTTGTCTTTGTATTATTGTTTATAATTGTGTCCGGACAACAACTGGTAAACCGCTAGAGGTATCGTAATGAGACTGCATACACTTGTAGAGGGCATTGTGCAAAATTGCCGTGCACTTTGTCTGCAAAGTGATTGGACTTGGCTTTATGTTTTGTTTAGATTTGTGTTCAGATAATAACTAGAACACCCCTTTTACAAACTTCGAACATTTGTAAAAGACGCTGTTTAAAAATGCGGTTTACAAGGGACATAACCCTTCCTGCACAATTAGCGGTGTTATTGGACTTTGTATTTTTGTTATGCTGAATGAGTACATATAATCACCTTAACAGCCTCTGTAAAGCACACATGCGAAAATTCCAGTCATTAGGAAAACATGTCCGTGTGAAATAATGGCGTAAAACATGGTGTCAGAAATGACAAATTTTGGGTAAAATGATAACATCTTTCTTATTTTTGCTTTCGACTCAGATTGTGGGTGATCGTTAGAACAGCCTCATTGAAATCTATGATTTTGGGCAAAAATAAGATAATTTATACCGCCGTAAACCCCACTTTTCTCTTTATATAGTGGGGTTTAGAGGGGTCTTCGTTCCAGGGTCTTGCCATCATGATGTAACGTGGTAAAAAGACATGTTTGATCGTAGTAAAATCACATGATTGGTCCCTGTTTCGGTAAAATGCGCGAAAGCGGAAGTATTGCAGTCATACTCTGACAGTTCTAGTTGATTATTGTTGTTGTTCGTCTTTGCATGTTTTATTTTTGTTTGATTTGAGGTTTAACGTCCCTGTCAACACTGTGAAGATAACTGCATGTATGTATTGCTTATGTCCTTTTTATTATGGATAGCCGTTCCGCCATTTTATGGAAAAGCAACTGTCCTTTTGGCTGTTCGCTTATGACGTTTTCATTGTGGTGAAGCTTTTTTTTATAAGTGTTTCTGTCCCTTTGTTGTCTTGGGTGGGAAGTGTGAGGTACTTGTCTCGATTCCTGTTAATTGCCTTCACTTCTATTTTTCAGTAAAGCAGAAATTGCTATCGGTTGAAGCCAGCTCTTGTGACTCTTACATGGTATATGAGAGTTTTGTTCTTAAAATAATAATCATCGCCTTATTTTTAGCGGGGGTTCTTTTCGAAATTTAGACAGGAGTTTAGGTTCAGGAATTTATTTAGAAAATTACTAGTCGTTTTGCAAACAGTTAAGACCTGAATAGACGCTTCGTTTTGTTGCGTTTGATCTGTTTACCAGTATCCTTTTTTAGGGGGTTTATCGTATAAAGGGACTGATTCTTTGGTGTATACCGTATCAAATATCAACCCTCACGGGTAGTCAAGATATTTCCGCCGTTAGGATTACAAAATCATGTTCTCCACCATCCACAGCGACAATTGAAATATAATCCAAAGAGAAAAAATAATCATGAACATCCTGGGAGTCAACTTGACTTCTGATTATAATTGTAAATATACATTTGTACTATAATTACCAACCTTGCATGCGTTTTTGTAGCTCTGATTAAATGTCAGACAAATATACTACTCAAAGTTTGATAGGGATCACTTTTTATGTACCAAATTTTGCACGGAAAATTTATAAGTTCTTGACAGAATTTGTACTCGGTATATTGATAAATATCTTAAGCAGAAACTCGTGTGCAGTTCAGTACTCATAAAAGTGTACACTTCTCACAATTCGCAAATGAATTCATGCACCCCCAAAATCTTGCGTAGCACTGCTTTCCAACAGACCAATCAAACTTGTCAGTGTTCCTTTACCAAGCGTAAAAAGGACTTCATTTGATTTGTGAAACACTAAAATGCCTAGGGGGACAATTAAGAAACCATCTGAGCCCCGAAGAAATGAATCGTTGCGTCGGAATGTTGGAATCTTGCGTCTCTCAACGTCGTGTTGCTGGGATTCTGAATGTGTCTCAGAGCGTGGTTTCACGAATGTGGAGTCGGCATCTTACCCACGGAAATCCTTCACACAGCCGCGGCGGGGTCGAGAAAGGGCTACAACTCAACGTCAGGGCCGTTTCTTGTTGATTCAGTCTCGACGTCAACGGTTCCTGAACGCTACGCGTTTGCATAATGAGCTTATGAACGGAACTGGAGTACGAATTTCTACACAAACTGTCAGAAACGGACTCCACGAGTTCGGACTTAATGCCATGAGGCCTGCTGTACGTGTCCCGTTGACGAGACAGCACGTGCTAGACCGGTTAGACTTTGTCAGAACTCACGTCAGGTGGACGGTTCGTGACTTGACGCCAGTACTGTTTACTGAGGGGTCCAGATTCTGTCTAGACTTCACTTATAAACGTCAGTTAGTGTGGCGAATGTCTAAACAGCGATTCGATGACTTGAATGTGGCAGAGCATGATCGCTATGGAAAGGGGTCAGTCATGGTTTGGGCTGGGATAAGCGTGAACGGTAAACCTGACTTGTACGTCGTTGAAGAACGTTAATGGCAGTGAGGTACTGTAATGAGATTCTTGATGAGTTTGTGAGACCATATGCAGATGCTACCGGCCCGGACTTTATTCTGATGGATGATAATGCCCGTCCCAACCCTGCCAACGTCACTGATTCCTACCTGGAACGTGAGACAATCGTTCGTATGGACTGGCCTGCTCGGTCACCGCACTTAAATCCGATTGAGCATGCGCGGGACATGCTACAGAGTGCTGTTTCAGCCCGACCTGTGCATCCGAGGACTTTACAGGAGCTCAAAGATGCATTGGTTGCTGAATGAAAGCTGATTTTACAAAACCGGATACTGACTCGGATTACGAGCATGCGCAAGTGATGTCGTACTGTAACTGATGCCCTTCTACGCCATACACGTTATTAAGCACGTTTGTCTAAACAAATTTGGAAATTTGTGAAAAATCAGTTGTCCAAATCCCTTCGTGTTACGGCAAATTTTGGGGGTGCCAAGACGTTTGCTGTTGTCACGCTTGAATGCAGTACCAGTTGACAAAATTAATCACTAGGTTTTGTGAAGGATACGTTTTCTATCATTATGTATCAAATTTGGATTCAGCTGATTAATTCATCCAAAAATTATTTTGCATTCAAAAAGTGATCCCTATCAAACTTTGAGTAGTATATTAACATACGTTAACAGCTTAAAGGTCATGACTACAGCAGAGAATCGATTTGCATGTAATCCTATCTGTATTGCAGCTACAGTTTATCAGCATTTATGTTGGAATCCGCCGAGCGAATTGGTGTCTTCGGATATCTGTACAATAGACAAATGTAATTAAATACGTTCTATAAAAGGGTTATCGTTTGGAAGCAAGGAATACACCACAGAAATGAAATATATGGAGTGTACATGTTTTCTGGGCCAGACTAGCTAGTTTGGGCCAAGTAGGCCTCATCAGTGACCCACACACTCAGACTAAAACCGTCACTGAATGATTTACAAAACTTTCGGCTACGGGCTGTTTATACAGCGCCCTGTGAAGATTATGATAAAAGAAGTGGAGGCAATGATCAGGAATCAATACAATTAACCCACAACATAGAGACACCAATTAGATACTGAACACTGTAAAAAGTAATCGTCTTTATCAGCACGCCTTTGGGTCGGGCTTCTGACTCTATGGCAGCTCCACTTAAACATTTTGGTAATGTCGGCTGGCGCTTTGTCTCTTGTCGGCCCAATAGGAGTCCAACTGTTGGGTTTTCTTTTGCTCCAGTATTTCAGTTATTTCATTCTTTCGATTCAGGATCGTTGTTTTATCTCTGTATTCGTTTAACCCTTTTTGTACCAAATGGAATCTTCCTCCTTATATATAGCAGGAGTTCATTTCAAACTTTAGGGTTGTCAGATTGTGTTTTCATCAAATTTTATTTGGAAAATGACTGAACTTTAAGCAAACAGTGGAGGCCCTGATCAGACGCCGCATGTTGCGGCGTCTGATCTGGGCCTGTACTGTTTGTCAAGGTACCTGTTTTGGTGTTTCTGGTACCAAATGTGTTAATTTTTATGTCCTCGGAGAGCTAGAAATTCTTTATGCAGGTTGAACAAATGATTTGTCTAAACTACGACAGAACGAGGAGAAAGGATTATCGATTAAAGCCTATCAGAGCTCCGCCAAGCGAATTTGTGTCTTCGAGGATTCCGTCATGGCAAATTTTAACTGCGCATGCCCAGCCATTCAGAGGGCCCAGGGATATGGCTTTCTGTCTGAAGGTTCTTCTTGATTCACTGCTTGTATGAGCGAGCAGCGAAGGTTCTGGCGAGACTGCGCGGATGCGCAGGCTCGCCTGAACCTTCGCTGCTCGCATAGGCGATAAGTACCAAAATCGCTTGACGGGGTCCGTCCATCATCAAAGCACTGAGAGTACTGGTGGATCGATTGTCACTGGATGTAGGCAGGGAAAATATTCCTTGACTGAGATTTGAGACCAAAACTGTTCCGATTAGAACTTAACTTTAAGCTTTTTTCAAAGCACAAAGGCGTAGACATAGATCAGACGCCGCAGAATGCTACGTCTGATCTGGTTCTTCACTGTTGGAAAGTCAACCCCATGATTCACTTTTAGATTCTTTAGATAACCCTCTTACGGATCGAAGCGCTTCACGTTTCTATAAATAGCCGTTACCCGGAATTCATACAAATCAATGATGGTCACGTGGACTGATGCACTGAAGACTTCTATGCGTTGTAGATAAACAATTGACCCCAAAACTTGGTAATATTGATCAGGACCATATGCTAGAGTTGTGCTCTCTAGCGATAGGAAGGAAACTTACTCTGTTTCCCTATTACTGCATTCGCCCATTTCTACCATAAATATTTGGTCATTTGCGATATGTTACTTTGTTTGTTAGCTACAAAAATGAACTGTTAATCTTATTATAGCTTCGTAATGGCTCGCGTTTGCTATTTCCGAGCTCGAAACCTATTTCCAAGCAATATGGCAGTATTCTGTGTTAAAACTGAAACGACAAAAAGGATCATCTATAAGATCAAGTGAACATAAATACTTCCGGTTGTAACTGTGTGCATGAGTACAGGGTGGTCAGACTCTTAAATAGAAGAGAAGGCAATGATCAGGAATCGATACAACTAGAGCTGTCAGTGAAACTGACTAGGGCCCCGGCAGCGCTATCAGAGGAGTAAAAATTTGTGGACGGACAGACGGACAGACAGACAGACAGACGGACGGACATAGTGATTACTATAGGGCACCCAAACTTTCAGTGCGGGGCCCTATTTAACCTACAGCTCACATCAGAGGGAAAGAAGCACAAACATGTAACAACTAGACCCTAATAGAAACATCAAAAGGGCAGTTATTTTCCCACAAAATGGCCTATTGGCAATCCAAAACAAAATCATATAAGCGATACAAACACTCGAAGACAAACCATAACAAAAATAAACCGCGACAGAAGAACCGCCTTGGAACGGTCAGTGAACCGAATTCCACTTGGGGGGCTTAAATCGATTTTACGTGGCTCAAGTCAGGTCAGGTTCGTTCCTGCTACTAGTAACATGTAATCTAGTACAACCTGTTGCATGCGGGCAGATGGGACTCGTTACCTCGGGAGAGCAACCTATCTAGGAGTTGCTAGATCTCTAAACAAAACTAGCTTGGGTAGGTGGAAGCCATAGCCTTGGTTGGCAATCCACCTAGGGTTAGGCTCTTAAACAAAACCTAGCCTGGGTAGATGGAACCCATAGCCTTGGTTGGCAGTCCATCTAGGAGATGCTAGACCTCTAAACAAAACTAGCTTGGGTAGGTGGAACTCGTAACCTTGATTGGCCACACGCCTAGGGGTTATAGTTCCTTAAACAAAACCTAGCCTGGGCAGATAGAGCCCATAGCCTTAGTTGGCAATTCCTCCTAGGAGTTGGTAGATCGCTGAATGAAATCTGGCTTGACACATTCATTTATCTGGAGAGCATGTGAGTTGTCAGAAACTTGAATGTGCTAAGCTATATATCCAGGCAATCCTTCTAGGAGTTGGTTGGTCTCCGAACAAAAGCTGGTTTGTCACACTCATTTATCTGAAGAGCCCGTGAGTTGTCAGATACTTGAGTATGCTGTGTCATATATAACGACCTCCAGGGTCCTGGGTATTACGTAAAAATGCATCCAGCTGTGACACTCTAAATGAGTGTGGGAATGTGAGGTTGCCCATTATCACAGTTGCCTCTCCACCTTCAGGGTTATGAGGCTGCCACAACCTAGGTGGCAGAGCTAGGCAGCAACCATCTACAGACCGATGGCTTGGTGTACTAGCTACTGTGGTTTGGCGGATGATCCTTGCTGTACAAGGACAACGGTAAAGCACACCTGCCCTAGTGAGTTGGGAACGGCGGCTTGCTCGGTGCCGTATAAGAATTGAGTAGGGGCGTCAGCCAGGACATGCGGTTCTGTAAATTACAACCGTCAAAACAAACCATGGCAGCTACAAATTCAAAATCAAGGTTAGGCGGTGCCAACAGACATCAAAGCTCTGTTGGTGACGTCTCCGGCTTCGCTCCTCTCAGGCGTGGGAGGCAGGGTCAGGCCATTGTGGCAAATCAAGCGAGTGCCTGAGGAAATTCAGGGTGGGAACATTCAATGTTAACACTCTGAGAGGAAGAGTTTGCGAGGTTGTGGAAACACTATCCCGCAGGAACGTGGATGTCTGTTGTGTCCAGGAGACCAGATACCGTGGTGGAAACTGCCGCACGATCAAGGGCAAGGACACCAAGTATAAGCTCTACTGGTCTGGAAACGATAAAGGCACTGCTGGTGTAGGAGTGTTTGTGGCAGAAGAGTGGATAGAGAAAGTTTTTGAAGTGCAAAGAGTCTCGGACAGAATCATGGTGGTGAAGCTTGTAGTCGGCCAGTGCGTGGTTACCCTTCTGTCTGTGTACGCCCCACAGAGTGGTTTAAGTGCTGAAGTCAAAGACTTGTTCTTTGACCAACTGCGTGCTGTGACTGCCAGGATCCCAGGATCCGAACTCCTGATCCCATGCGGAGATTGGAATGGCCACGTAGGCCCTGCATGCACTGGATACAAGGAAGTGCATGGTGGGATCGGGTATGGTAGACATGAACCAGATGTTGAGGGTGAGAGGATTCTAGAGTATGCCCTAGCTTTTGACCTGCTTCTTGCAAACACATGTTTCAAGAAACGTGACAGTCATCTTATTACGTACAATATGTTCTATAAACGGGTTATCCTTTGGATGCAAGGAATACACTACAGAAGTGAAAACCATGGAGTGTACATGTTTTCTGGGCCAGACTAGCTAGTTTCGGCCAATAAGGGCTCATCAGTGACCCTCAGATATTTTCGAAATTCCACAATGGAATCAATGATCCCAAAGGACAAGAAAATATAATATACACTATGGTGTAGGGCAGGGAGACGTTTAACCGCCGCCACACATTCCAAAACAGCAGCTGTAGTGAAGTTAAATATGTTCTATAAACGGGTTATCCTTTGGAAGTAAGGAATACACTACAGAAGTAAAAAATATGGAGTGTAATGTTTTCTTGGCCAGACTAGCTAGTTTCGGCCAATTAGGCCTCATCAGTCAGGAAGCGCAGCGACGTAGATAGATTTCATACTTTACCACAGGACAATGTCACAGATGTGAAAGTGATCCCTGGCGAGAAAGTAGCCCTGCAACATCAGCTACTCGTATGCGACATGAGGATTGATGTGCCACCAAAACTCAAGCGCAAGTTCACCCCCAGACTAAAAGTTTGGAAGCTGAAAGAATCTCAGACAAGAAATCATTTCCAGGAGGTCTTCAGCCAGCATGTGAGTGCTTCAGCAGGTGTAGCTGATGCTATCACTGAGGATATATGGAACAGCATCAAGACCGGTCTGCTCAAGACAACCGAAGAGGTGTGTGACACAACTCGGCCCCACCGCTGGCGTCGCGAAACCTGGTGGTGGAATGAGGATGTTAATATGGTCATTGCAACAAAGCGGCAAGCCTTTAAGGCATGGAAGACTCGTAAGGGCACCCGTACATCATATCTTGCGGCCAAACGCATAGCCAGACGTGCGGTGCACCATGCTCGCCAAGAAGCTGAGAAGGAGATCTACAAAAATATTGACGCTATGTCCTCAGAAGTATACCGCCTTGCTAACCAGATGAGAAGAGAGAATGCTGATGATATAGGTGACAAAGAATGATGCAGGGGAGATGTCAATGAGTGAGACTCAAAGCAGAGGCCTGGTTAGAACACTACCAAAGGCTACTCAATGTTGAGTTTGACTGGGACCAGGACCACCTGTCTGATGAACCACCAGTGGAAGGGCCACCCATCCCAATCACTATTGATATGGTTAAGAAGGCTATCTCTCAGATGAAGACTGGCACAGCACCGGGTCCCTCTGGCATAGTGGTGGAGATGATAAGAGCTGCAGGTGATGCGGGTGCCTCGATGATCCGCGACCTTGCAGCTGCAATCATCCGTGATGGGAAGGTACCCTCTGACTGGGAACAGAGTTTCATGGTCTGTCTCTACAAGGGCAAGGGCGATGCATTGGAACGGGGCAACTACCGTGGTCTCAAGCTCACAGAACAGGTCATTAAAGTCCTGGAGAGGATTGTGGATGGCCTCATTAGGCAGTTGGTGTCCATCGACGATTCCCAGTTTGGCTTCGTCCCAGGAAGAGGACAACATACGCAATTTTTATTGTACGGCAGCTGCAAGAGAAGTATCTGGCGGCCAACAGGAGACTCTACATGGCTTTTGTATACCTGGAGAAGGCATTTGACCGAGTGCCTCGGAAAGTCATCTGGTGGGCACTAAGAAAACTTGGAGTGGACGAGTGGATTTTGAAACTGGTCCAAGGGATGTATGCTAATGCTCGGAGCCGTGTCCGCGTTGGTGATGGTTACAGTGAAGAATTCGAGGTGAAGGTGGGTGTTCATCAAGGCTCTGTTCTCAGCCCACTGCTTTTCATCATTGTGCTTGAAGCGTTGTCATGCGAGTTCCGCTCTGGAGTCCCCTGGGAGGACCTGTATGCTGATGACCTTTATATCATAGCTGAATCCCTTGTGGAATGTGTAAGGAGGCCCTTAACTTGGAAAGACACAATGGAGACGAAATGGCTGAGAGTGAATGCAGGGAAGACAAAGATCATAATCTGTGGTACAGGTCTTGATCTCTTGCAGAGTACAGGCCAGTTCCCATGCGCTGTATGTCGCACTGGAGTGGGCAGCAACAGTATCATTTGTTTTGGCTGCAAGTACTGGGTGCACAAGAAATGCAGTGGGCTCAAACGCTTGATAGAGGAAAGTAGAAGTAAAACAAAGATCAGGAATTGATACAATTAACTTACTCCACCCATAAAAGACACCAAAGGGAAAGAAATACAAACATTAAGCGACCAGACCATAATGGAAACCTAAACAAAGGAAGGCCATAAGGACAGTTACTTTCCCACAAAATGGCCATATGGCCATCCAAAACCAAAAGACACAAGTGAAACACACAGTAAGTAACAAACAGCAACATAAATAAATCGCCACAGAAGAGCCGCCTTGGAACGGTCAGTGGAAGATTTCCATTGGGGGGGGGGGGGGGGGCTTAAATCGATTTTACGTGACCCTGATTACAGGTGTACACGGTGCCAAGGAACTGCACGCCCCTTGGATGACAGAACACAGATGGAAGTCCAAGTCGGATCCGACAAGCTGGAGGTTGTAGCTTCCTTTTGCTACCTAGGTGATATGCTCTCTGCAGCGGGTGGTTGCGACCTTTCAACTACATCACGTGTGAAAACAGCCTGGAAGAAATTCAAGGAGTTGCTACCAGTTCTCTCTTTCCGCCACCTGTCATTCAAGACAAGTGGCCGTGTGTATAGCTCTTGTGTGCGGGGTGCAATGCTCCATGCCAGCGAGACATGGCCATTGACAAAGACAAACCTCCAACGTCTACAGCGAAATGACTGGCAATGTCAAGCCACAGGACACTGTCACCATCAGGTCCAGTGAGTTACTTGAGCGTCTTGGCATTGAGGACCTGGATCTCATCCTGAAAGAGAGAAGGCTTCGCTGGTATGGACATGTGGAAGGCTCCAACGGTGCAGTCAAGACTGCCTGTGACATACAGGTAGGTGGAAAGCGGGGGCCAGGAAGGCCCAATATGACCTGGAAGCAGCTAACAGAAAGAGATTGCAGAGAATGGAAGCTCTCTGCTATCGATCCTCGTGATAGACAAGTCTGGAGATCTGGTGTAAGATCTGTTATGCGTGCAGCAAGCCAGCTACCTGGAAGGGGGCCACTTATGTGGACGTCGCCCCTGTACCTGCACGTTAATCAAAAATCCGTTGATAATGATGATGTTGACAGTCGTCGACCTTACTTCCGTCGCGATTTAGACAAATAATTTGTTCAGTCCGCTTGAAGGCCTCCTAACTCATAAGTGCAACATCTCCGAGAACACAAAAATCAAACAACCACAGAGGTGAGATAACGGTGAGGATTCGACAGAAAGAAACCACTGAAATGCTGGAAAAAAAAACAACAACAAAAAAACAGTTAGACTCCGATGGGCCCGACCAGAGACAGAGCATCAGGCACCAACCAACATTACATAAAATTAAATTCTCGCTTATTCACAGTAAGCCTTTACGCTGGAACCGTCATTGAATCTGAGACCTGACAACCGGCGTGCAATGAAAAAGGGAACCAAAGATGCTTGAAATCAATTGGGAGCTGATGTTATTGCAAGTATATATTTTTTTTCTGAATTCATATACTAAGACACCACAACATTCGGGTTCCGATAGACCTTGTAGGAGAAGAATTTACAGTCCATTATTGAATTTTGAAATTAAATCGGAATGACGTCTATTAAATTTTGAAAATGCTTTGCGTAGTTTATGATACCGATAAAAATAGAAGTAGAGGCAATGATCAGGAATCGATACAATCAACCAACAGCTCCCATCAGAGACACCAAAGGGATAGAAACACAAACATGAAACAGCAGACCCTAATTGAAACATCAATAGCGGAAAGCCAAATGGACAGTACTTTCCCACACAATGGCCAATAAACCGTCAATTCTAACTGTTAGCCTATCCAAAATAAAATAATATAAGCGACACAAACACCCAAAGACAAACCATAACAAAAATAAACCGCGACAGAATAGCCGCCTTGGAACGGTCAGCGGAAACGAATTTCACCGGGGGGGGGGGGGGGTGTTAAATCGATATTACGTGGTCACAATCATCGCCCTTACTTCAGTCGCGATTTAGACAAATAATTTGTTCAGTCCGCATGAAGGCCTCCTAACTCATCAGTGCAACATCTCCGTGAACACAAATAATCAAACAACCATAGAGATGAAACAACGGTGAGGACTCGACAGCAAGAAACCTCTGAAATGCTGGAGCAAAATAAAATCAACAGTTAGACTCCGATGGGCCCGACCAGAGACAGAGCATCAGGTACCAACCAACATTACCTTGAATTAGACCTCTCTAATTCTCAATAAGCCTTTACGCTGGAACCGTCATAGAATCTGAGGCCTGACCCACCGGCGTGCAATTAAAGAGGGAAGCAAAGTTGTCAACCGTGATTGGGTTAAGTACCATGAATGCAGTCTGTCGTATAACAGCTATGTGGTACCCAATCTTTTTATATCGAAGAACGATTTTACGAAATTGGGTGCTGAAATCATTGCGGTTATATATTTTTCTGAATTTCTATACTAAGTCACCATAAAATTCTGGTTCCGATAGACCTTGTTGCAGAAGAGATTTAAGTTCAATGTTGAATTTTGAAATTAAATCAGAATGACGTCTATAAAAGTTTGAAAAACCTTTGCGTAGTTTATGGTACCGATAATCCTGATTAAGAAGTTTAGCCGTTAACAATTTATTACGAGTGTTGAAGTCAGTTACATGACTACACACTCGGGCAAATCGAATTAATTGCGAAATATAAACGCCATAGTATGGCGCACGAGGAACAGGATAACCCTGATTAAGAAGTTTAACAGTTAACAATTTATTACGAGTGTTGAAGTCAGACTAGACACTCTAGCAAATCGAATTGATTGTCAAATCTAAACGCCATTGGATGCTGCACGGGGAACACTATCCAAGAAAGGAAAAATTACAATCTCAAAATCAAAATCACCGCGTATATCATAAAAAATTGCAGGACACAAACCCATCTACAATAGACAGATGTAAATAAAAAAAACAGGGTTTCGGTATCACGAGAATTTGCTTCATTTTACTGAAGCTCTGGGGGTTATCCCTGATTAGAGGTCAGGTCATCTTCAAAAGGTCGTAAAACCTAAATCATAAAAGGTTATCAAACTGTAAATCTGAACATGTCTAATGATTACAAAGGCCTAAACACAAAACACACTGTGCCTTGTTTTAAACTCGAATCCCTTGAGGATGGTAGGGTGAGGAAAAGGTGATGTATATCTTGCGTCACTGGGGCGTCTTAACTGATATTGGCTCACAGTTTGAAAAGGCCTGCTGTTCTTGCGGCAGGTAAGGGCAGATGGGGAACGTGTTATTTCTTCTGTTTCCATACTTCTTTTCTATTATCTCTTACATGTAGCTCTGTCACTCACTTGAATCTGCTCTACTATCTCTTCTATCCCTTCTCTCCCGTTCAATGAGAGACGACACCAAATGATCCACAATGGTCGGCCTGTCGTTGCCCGCAAAACAATCAATCTTTCAAAGCTCGAATCCCTCTTCATTCGGAAGCTTGGCTTCGGGTTTGCAACAAGACAAACTACACCAACTCATTACAAAAACACGCCTATTCAAATATATCGGAAATTTTACCGCCAAAAAAGGAAATTAACTTGTTAAAAAGTTCTGATAATGTTTATATTTCTGCACAAATCATACATTGAGAGTACTCGTTGAAGCCGTCCCGGCGAGGCGGTTCTAACGAGTACCCCCGATCTATGTTTTTGAGCAGAAGTAAGACAAATAAAGTATGCTCCGGCAAACCACAGTTTTGCTATATAAAAGTGGGGTTTACGGGGGTCAAAATTATACAGGAGTGTGTTCGTGATGTTCCAAGAGTGTTGAAAGCTTCGATAAAGAAACTATAGGCGTTATGTATTATCCAAGAAGCAAACAGAGAATCAGACTGCACAACACCTTTCTTGTTCGCAAATTAAGAAATACATTACGCAAACACGCCTATACAAATACATTGCCACCTTTTTTCGCCAAAAAATGAAAATTTTATGATGAAAAATTGTGATATTTTTCTTATTTCTGCTCAAAATATATATTTTGGGCACTCGTTAGAACCGCCTCATCGAGGCGGTTTTAACGAGTACCCACAATCTGTATTTTAGAGCAGAAATAAGAAAAATAAGGTATACCCCCGGAAACCCCAGTTTTACTATATAAAATTGGGGTTCAAGGGGTGGAAATTATAAAGGCATGTTTTCGTGATGAGGTCATCTCTAACTGTGATTTGTTGAGTAATAAATCAGTTTGCAGGTCGGTTGTAAAGTAGATCAAATCACGCGCGCGTGATTTGTCTACTTACAACTGACCGACAAACTGTGATTTATTACTCAACAAATCACAAACTAGAGCTGATCTATTTCGATTCTAACAGGCTGAAAATCGGCAATAATGTTGTTGTTCCTTCAAAATCTCACAACTTTTCGCCATTGTTAGAATAAAATCCCGCTAAAATTATAGACTGAAACACATGCAGTTATATATATAGAGGATCTTAAATGAGTATTCATGTATTATTGAATTTATTAAACGAGTTGAGGAAAAGGGATAAAATGCGAGGCTTTGCCGAGCATTTTATCCCTTTTTCTCAACGAGTTTAATAAATTCAAAAATTCATGAGCACGAATGCAAGATTCTATTTATCATATGATATTTAAAACGCATTTTATTCACGATTTGTTTACAAAAATGTCAATATTCCGCCGTTAGCAAACGCGACGTCGTTAAGGATGTCGTACATGTAACGTTACGGGACGTATCTAGCTAATTTGCATATTTAATCCACTAGTGGATTATCGAAAATAATACATGACGTAATTGCACTCTCAGACGCGACGTCATATGATAAACATACTTTTCTAACGTTTTCGATGCGAGATTATGACGTTACACCGTCTAACATCAAGGAAATCGACTAGTGACGTCATAAATTGCCAGTTTTTAATGACGCCAATCGTCACGCTCTTCTTTGCCGTGATTTGTTGTAGAATAAAACACAGTTATTTTCCATTGCCTTTATAGGCGCCCTGTGTTACAATGTAAAATAAAACATGGCGTGGGTCATGTTTCTGTGTATTTGTCCAGAAAAATAAAAAACCTGCGCTTCAAACAATATTAAAACTAGATCGCAGAGTCGATGGTATTCCTCTTTGTCTATGTTAAACACTAAAGACAGGGCAAAGTCATATTCTTCTACCTTTGACCTTGGGGCCATGTTGCGACAAAGGGCACAACAAAAGTAGCACAATGCCATCTACATCCTATGTACTATCCACATGCAAAGTGTCAAAAGTGTAATTGTACTGGTTGCAGAGGAGATCCGTTTACAAGAAACGTGACGGACACACACACGGACTGTCGACCACTCGAATCTGGTACAATCATCAAGAAAACACGCCTATTTAATTCTTACCCCCTTGTACCCCACTCTTATAAAGTAAAACTAGGGTTTACAGGGGTAAACCTTATTTTTCTTATTTCTGTTCTAAAATATAGATTGAGGGTACTCGTTAGAACCGCGATGAGTACCCACAATCTCTATTTCGAGAAGAAAAAAAGTAAAATATCACAATTATTCATCTTAAAATTTTCATTTTTTTCGGCGGAAAAGTTTACAATGTATTTGTACAGGCATGTTTTCGTAATGATCCCCCATTTTCCTTCGGAACAGCGGGTCTAAATCATATTTTATTCTGGTTGGACAAACATTTTACTATTCAAGGTTTTAATTGATCGAAAAACAATTAGTGTCTGTATTTATCGACAGTTGGTAAATGTGTCATATTTACATTTCTGAAGAAAGGCTAATGATGTTGTTAAAATAAATTTATCGGGGCTTGACAAAATCGACTTGAAGAGCTGTAAGACCAGCTCAGCCTCAGTCACCTCGCATATGAGCCGGTGCATGACAAAACCTGCAATAAGACCGGCCCGACCAGCAAAGACAAATCAACCTGCGCACCCATCCACTATGTTAAGACCTTTTGTTTATGTCCCTTTGCATAGATATTAACCTATAGTAGGTACATGCGACCAGCGAAGACATTGATCAGACTGCGCGAATGCGCAGGCTGATCTGAGTCTTCGCTGGTCGCTCAAACATTCTTGTAGATTTTGTCATGCGCTGACTCGATATTATCTATTTTGGCTCTAAAAGGATCATGCGAACAGATAACACGCTGGTCAGACTGCGCATACGTGCAGCTTGATATAAGCATTCGATGCTTGTATTTTCTTGTAGGTTTTATTGTGCAGTTACTCGAGAAAGCTGTCAAAAATGAAATAACATGTGGGCAAACAATGTTTGAGCAGTGTCAGTTCATCGTTGGTGGTGCAAGGTCATGACTTTGCACCACCAACGTTGATGCGAAGTTGCCAACCCATTGTATGTCTGTTTAGAGATTTCCAGTGTGTAGTATAACGTTTGATATCAAAAGTCTGTCGAACAGGGTATTCTTTCATGGAGTAACTAATTCATTGCAATGATTCTAGGGTTTAACTATAAGATCTCATTCCTCGTGTGGTGTGCATTACAGGGAGCTTTCCACTAAATGTATTTCATAGGCGACAATAGTAACCTTTTACCTGCTCCCACAAAAACTACAAATACAAAACTTTTCAAACCTTACTTGTTTATAGAGCCATCCTAGCCCAACAAGTTACATGTAATTGGGAAAAAAACACATGTTGATCTGCTCCTTTTCAAGTTGCAGTCAACCATGTTTATTTACCTACTAGAACGGAGTAAATACAAACCAACATTTTTAAAGTAGGGGTGACCATATAAAATCAGCAAATTTTTTTTGAGCTTGAAGATATATTTGTAAAACATGCATCATTTTAGTCCCTTATACCTATCATTTTGAAATAAAACATGGGATATATATCCAATGGAAGCAAGTGTGGTATTTAGAACGCAACTAAAAGCTCGGTCCAAAAGTGATAAGACCAGGTACCTCCTAGTATTTAGCGCAATGCTACCTGTAACAAACCCTTATTTTCTTTATGATGCATCACAAGAATTGCCAAATAGAAATTTAGGTCATATCTAATATTTTAGTCATGCATAATAAAAGTTCAGTCACAAAGAATATTTCAAGTTTGCGAAAAAGTTATCGCTTTCAGATTCAACAATGAAAGCCGAACAAACCATAGTTTTTGAAAAGCGCAAAAGTTATCTCTTTCTAGAATGGAACCCAAACACCGGCTTGCATCAGTGGTTCTTCTCCAATGTCTTTGGAACAATTCAATACTAAAATGCACATACTTATGCCTAAAAAGCACCATTACTCATTTATATGGCTATTTTCACACCTACACCCCTATTTAAAGTAGAAGTAAAACAAAGATCAGGAATTGATACAATTAACTTACTCCATCCATAAAAGACACCAAAGGGAAAGAAATACAAACATTAAGCGACCAGACCATAATGGAAACCTAAACAAAGGAAGGTAACAAATGGCATTTTAAGGATATTTTGAGGACACAAATGCCAAGAAACTGTTGATAAATGCCATAATGCCACGAGGAATAGCTGACTATTTATGTTCACATCCTTTTACATGAATACAATAACATCACGTGAACAAGTCCGTGACGTGAACACCCCCTTACACCCCACTTTGTATAGAGAAAACTGGGGTTTACGGGGGTAAATATTATTTTTCTTATTTTTACTCCAAGACATAGGTTGTGGGTACTCGTTAGAACCGCCTCACTGAGGCGGTTCTAACGAGCACCCCAACCTTTGTTTAGAGCATTTATAAGAAAAATATCAAGGATTTTCATCAGAAAAGTACCCATTTAGGAGATGTGAAAAATCCACTATGTCGCACGGGTGAGTTATCGTAATGAAATAGAACTTATAACGGATGAGAAAACTTATCCGGATATTGCAGCGCGCTGACTTTCGGAGAGACAATTTTGAAGTTTTGCTTTTTTTGGCACTGTACCCAGTGCCAATGATATATCTACAAGGATGTTGGTGTAATTGTATTCACGATATTAACGGCAGAGGAGATAATTAAAATACCATGGTACCCTGAGTTGTGGGGCTTGCTCCTGGCACGCATTCTCAACCTCATCAACGAAACACGCCTATATCATTTTGACCCCATTGGACCCGACTTTTATAAAGTGAAACTGGGGTTTACAGGGGTTAATCTTACTTTTCTTATTTCTGTTTTAAGATATAGATTGTGGATACTCGTTAGAACCGCCTCGATGAGGCGGTTCTATCGAGTGCCCACAATCCATATTTTGAGCAGAAATAAGAAAAATATCACAATTTTTCATCTTAAACTGTTCGTTTTTTCGGCGGTAAGGTTTACAGTGAATTTGTATATGCGTGTTTACGTAATGTTATGTACAGTTGCGTCATGTATCACCAGAAAATGAATCAAACTCTTGAAGATGTGAGAAAGTGAGAAAAATATACTTTATGAAAACTCACACGTGCGACATAGTGCATTTTCCACACGTCCAAAATCGCTACTTTTCTGATGAAAATCCTTTATATTTTTGTTATAAATGGTCATAACATAGGTTGTGGATGCTTGTTAGAACCGCCTCACTGAGACGGTTCTAAGTGAGGCGGTTCTAACAAGTACCCACAACCTATGTCTTGGAGCAGAAATAAGAAAAATAGTGTATACCCCCGTAAACACCAGTTTTCTCTATATAAATTGGGATTTAGGGGGGTCTTCATTTCACGTGATGCTTAACGCTATGCATGCTTGGTATTTTATCAACAGGCGGTATTTTTTTAATGTTTCACTTATTTTCCCTAGAAAACAGGATTTGACATTTCTACAAATTTTGCATTAGCTGTTAAACCCTGTTTTTTGCGAAAATTAGAAAACAAAAACAACAATTTGTGCTCTGCAGAATAAGGCCAGAGAGTTGTAAAGGTTAAAGATCGGCCCCCGCCCATAGGGGCTTGAAGGAATATATGTGCTGCATGATGCTTCCACACAGCTGAATCCGGCCCGCACACTGGTACTGGTAAACCGCTTAGAGGATCTAAGCCTGTCCAGGAACCGCGTTGCGAGGCGGACCGTCCATGCTAATAGACCCTATTGGTTTCATTGGGCGACAGGGCTTTGGATGTCATTTCATCTCAATGTCCGGTAAAAGTCCCACAAAATTGGAAGCAACGTCTCCAAAATGACCTTTACAATGTTGACGGGGACGTTAAACCTCAAATCAAACAAAATACGGTTAAAGATATCACGAAAACATGCTTATATGATTTTAACCCCATTGACACCGATTTTCACATGTATATATCAGATGCGCTGCTGGTCAGGTAGTCTGTTTGTCTGCATGTATATTATGCTATAGAGCATTTAACTTTTGCATTGATTCATGCTTTACGACGGTGAACCCTTTCAAATGGTTGTTCCTTTTTGCATACATGGACAACCATTTGCAAGAGCTTTCTCTTGCTTTAACTACAAAAAGCGATAATTGGCTCTCAAATCGTTTATTTGTTATTATATATGCATTCAAAATTGTTCTATTACATCGTTATGTACTGTTGTTTGTTACTTTACGATAACACACCCGTGCGGCATAGTTCATTTTTTCACATCTCCAAAATGGCCAATTTTCTTATGAAAATCCATAATATATTTCTTATTTATACTGCAAACATAGGTTATGGGTGCTCGTTAGAACCGCCGCATTGAGGCGGTTCTAACGAGTACCCACAACTTATGTCTTGGAGCAGAAATAAGGAAAATAATGTTTACCCCTATTAACCCCAGTTTGCTCTATATAAAATGGGGTTTACAGTGGTCTAATTTTCACGGACTTGTTCACGTGATGCATGTGGTGAACACCCTCTCTGCAGATGGTATGCCGAATAAAGTATTCTATTCTATTCCATTCTAGTAAAACTGGGGTTTAGAGGGGTCTACCTTATTTCTGCTCTAAAACATAAAGTGTTTTAACGAGTACCCACACTCTGTATTTTGAGCAGAAATAAGAAAAAATTCACAATTTTTCATCTTAAAATTTTCATTTATTTTTCGTCGAAGTTTACAGTGTTTTTGTTTAGGCGTGTTTGCGTAAATGATACTGAACTTCAAACGTCTATTGGCCAATTTAAAAACGAATTTGATACTTGCAGTTATTTTCCAAGAAAGAATAATTTTGTTATGAGTTTTTTTTTACGAATACCACATGTATTTTTGTTAAATAGTTTGATCACCATCCCGCATACATATTATTGGAAGTTTTTGTTTGTTTGTTTGTTTTGGAGTTTAACGGCCCAGTCAACACTATTTAAGGTCAGTTTTGAGGTTGTCAATTTTCACGTACCTATCCACACTTTTCCTGGGCAGGCTTATACGTACGCGGTTAACCAGTATAGTGAACATTCTTTCGCCAGAAACTGACAACTGCCCTTCCTGAATCAGCGGAAGGGAGATACTGTCCGTAGAAAAAATTTCATGATCAATCTCCACGAAAGAATGTTGCCTACCCTGTCAGGTACATGTATCGAGCATCAGACTGAGCTACCGAGGCCACTACAATGGTTAAATATACTACAAATATAGCCGTGTTTCCGCTAGCCCGACAGACCCTGCTTCAGACCCCTCGACTCTACTATTTTTTATCAATAAAAGAACAAAATGAAAATTAAAATACCGACCCAAACATTTTCAATTTCCGACCATATCCAGTGTCGTCTTTGCATTTTCCATAGTAGTTTCACGTTTTAAGTACATTTTTGTAGAGCCTGCCTCGGTAACTCAGCCGGATGCGCGTCTGACTGGTGATCATTCGATACCTGCCGGGGTATGTATCAAACTTTCTCATCGTGTGCTGTAAAAATCATTTACAGATCAAAGCACTGGCAGCACTGGTGGGTCGATTGTCTTCGAGTGTGGATTTGTACATGTTTCATTTATCCTTTAAATTCCTATACTATAAGCAAAATGTGTAGATCCTGATCAGACGCCGCGCTTGGGTCGGTTAATTATCAATTGACTAAAAGTTACTAACTACAGAAGCTTCCCGTCTTCAATTGATCACGTGACTATCACCGATCATGTTCAAAATCCATTTTACCAGTTATTTATAGCAGCGCTAGTCTTTCCTTGTGACGTCAGTGCGCCATGTAGACTGGGCCGGTGAACATGGACATTGCAAACAGTTTATACCCTGATCATATGCCGCTGAAGAGAGCTTCATTAAATAACCGGTGCCTTCATGGTCTACATGGTCAGCGATAGTCAATAGCAGGCAAGAAGCTTCTGTAGCTAGTGACTTTGGGTCGAATGAAAAAAATAGACTCAAAAGATGGTAAACAATGCAACACAAACACCATTACTAACTTAACAAAGCAACAACCGGACAGAAAAATGCGGTATTAGAATACGTTGCGTGTTCAAAATGTATCATTTTGACAGAGCAGCAGATTCCTAGACCCTTCGTTTCATCCCCATCGGTCAGACGTCGAATGTGATGACTGGTCAGCTCTAGCCACGTGTGTGTGTGTGGTGGGGGGGGGGGGGAGTGGGGGGCATGGGGGTGTTCAATTTTCTGTATTCGTCGCCCAAGAATATCCCAAATATGTTCCAGGGGATTCACATCCAGGCTTCTAGCTAGCCAAGCTAATGTCTCAATTCCGTAGCGGCGATTTACTAAGTCGAAATTTCGAGATACTAAGTGGACATGTCGAATTACTAAGTCGAAATTTCTAGATAGTACGTCGAAATTTCGAGTTTCTAAGTCGAAATTTCGAGTTATTAAGTCGACATTTCGAGTAAATAAGTCAAAATTTCGAGATACTAAGTCAAAATGTCGAGTTAATAAGTCGAAATTACGAGATAGTAAGTCGAAATTTCGAGATACTAAGGTGAAATGTCGAGTTTTGAAGTCGAAATTTCGAGAAAACTATCAAAAGAAATGAAAGTGTATCTGGCCCTAATGCTCCATTGTAGGTTTCCGCCATTATGCCGAAAAGCATCACAAAAGCTTTTTTTTTTAATTTTTAATTTTAAAAAATTAGCGAAAACTCTCTAAAAAGGGCTAAATCCAAAGCACTTGAACAGAAAACGTATATATAATTTGGTTAAAAGCATCGAGGAAGCCAAAGAACAGGATTTTAAGTATTACATGTTTTTTGTTATTCTGACCGGGTTAAGAAATTTTATAGAAAGTGCTAAAAAATATCGGTAGGTAAGACATTTGTTTTTAACTGGCTGGCCATTATTTTTGGGGGAGACACAAACATCAGAGTCGGTCTGGTAAGCCGAAACATGTTTTTTTTTTTTTTTTTTTTTTTGCATATGCCCTAGCTCATGTGAGAAAGGTCGTTGTTCGTGTGCATGTGCGACATGAAAGCTTCGGGCTTAAACATTTTCATTTTAATTACAAGTAAAAGCAATTTTGTATTGATTGTCTGTGTCTTCAGGTTTGGGAAATAGGTTCTGATCTTACATGTAAGACTCGTCATCGAAAACACGCCTATAAAATTATGACCCACTTGAACCCCAATTTTATATAGTAAATTGGGCCTACAGGTCTGGGTATTTTTCTAATTTCTGCTCATAAACATATACTGTGGGCACTCATTAGAACTACATCGCCACAATATATATTTTGAACAGAAATAAGAAAAATATAACAATTTTTCATATTTTTTTTTTCAATTTTTGGTGGTCAAATTTTCAATTTATTTAAATAGAAGCGTTTCTATAATTGTTTTGTCTAAACAGTTCAATAGCAAACAAAACACTTTTCGGTACATGTACTTATGTGTATTTTGTATTAACTCGCATATGCTTTGGGTCCCAACATGGGGAGTTGCAGGGATCAAACATGACGATGGACTTTCGAGTGTATGCGTCATTGCTCTGAGCGGTCATTGATTTAACCCATTCAGTACCAGAAACCCCTAAAGGGGTACTTTGGCAAACAGTGCAGGCGCAGATCGGACGCCGCAGAACGCGGCGTCTGATCAGGGCCTAAACTGCTTGCAAAAAGTTAAGCCATTTCCCGAATAAATTTTAAAGAAAACACAACCTGACGCCCCTAAATTTCGAAATGGACTCCTGCCATATATAAGGTGGAAGATTCCATTTGGCACTAAAAGGGTTAAGAACTATATAATTCTCTGGAACATAGTAATCTTGCGGCCAAAATATGTCTAAGAACACTCGATGTTTTATGGCTTTGTACTAAAAAACTGATCAGAAAAATAGAATAACAATTGTCATCACGCACTTCAGTGATTTTTCACGTCTCTAGAATCACTCGTACTTTCAGGGAGCACGCAAAAACGTTACGTTATACAGACATATTAATCTTGGCTGTCCGCAACTATTATATCATTCTAGCAACAAAGGTGCTACCAGCGGGCATATAATGACTACGCGAAGTCGCATCAACGTAGATGCGACGTCATGGCATTGCCTCGAAGTTGATACGAGGTTGCACACACGCTGTGTGCCCGCTGGGCTATGACCACTGAGGTCCCCACATTTCACTGGCTCTTCTTTATCTTTTACTGGCAAGGACTCTGAACGTGACTGTGCAGACTGATCTGTATATTTCCCAGCTAGGTCTGTGTTCTAAGTTTTATTTGTTTTACTCATAACAATATTTTCCCCGCCCATCGGGGCTTGAAGAAATAGATTGGCTGCATGATGCTACCACGCAGAGCTGAAACTGTCCGCACACGAGTACTGGTAAACCGCTAAGATGATCTAAGCCTGGCCAGGCAAAGTGGTGCGAGTAGGGCCGTCCATGCTTATAAACCTTATTGGTTTCATTGGGCAACAGGGCTTGAGATGTCGTTTCATCTCAATGTCGGGTAGAAGTCCCATAAAATTGGAAGCAACGTCTCCAAAATGACCTATACACTGTTGAGTGTGACGTTAAACTTCAAACTAAACAAACGATTACTCATACATGTAACAATAACTCACACGTGGGACATATTGCATTTTTCACATCTCAAAAATGGCTACTTATCTGATGAAAATCCGTTATATTTTCCTTATAAATGCTCAAAAGATATCTTGTGGGTGCTCGTTAGAACCGCCTCAATGATGCAGTTCTAACGATCACCCACAACCTATGTCTTGGAACAGAAGGAAGAAAAATAATGTATACCTCGTGAACCCCAGTTTCCCTGTATAAAGTGGGACTTAGGGGGGTCTTCATTTTACGGACTTGCTCCCGTGATGTTATTCAGTATTTCTTTCCTGAAAAAGAAAGTACACCGGCGTTAGCATTTGGGCCTGGTAGTTTGTTTTGGTTTATGATGAAATCTGATTTTCAGAATCCATTCAAAAAGATAATTAAGCGTCACAAAATAATAGGATACACTATGTGTTATCCGACAGACAGCATTGTTGAACCATAAATTTCTCGTTTCGTAAATATCACGCCGTGAAGAATTGGTACCAATACGTCACGGATTTCATACAAATATGTCTCACGTGTGAGAGAAAAACGCACGTAGTCAAATTCCATGTAGTAATCATTCATATTCCTCACATCGATAACATACCCCCAAAGCTGCTGCATTTTGCATTCCATTCCAAATCTTCACACGCATACCATAATTTTATAAACGTGGAAGGACATTCCAATGTTTTACTGTTGGAACTTCTGGGACAAGAGCTAGAATGTTTAAGATGAGCCGAATCGCGAGAAAACCTTTCCACTATATTTCCAACTAGACCCGCCAGCCTGTATAACTATAAAAGAGCTAAATTTTCTGCTAATGTCTATTCGTAACTACCTGGTTTCTGTTCAGAGGGGTTTCCGCTTCCTCTTGGTGTTGGGATAGGCTGCGTTTATTGCGACACGTCCTGGGTCTTCCATATAATTATCTTTAACTTCTGATTTGGAAACTTGGTATATTCTTCAATCAGTGCAGGGAAAAACAAATGCGCTGATTCTTCTGAGTGGCTACGGAGCTATTCTGCGAATTGTTTTTGTTTGCTTTGTTTGTTTGGTTAGTGTTTGACGTCAACGATCAACAGCTACGGCTACTGACGGTCAGTTTACCTACATGTAACCACACTGTTCCTAGACAAGCCTCCTTGAGGCAGTTAACCGGTACTTAGTGAGAATTCTTTCTCCATCAGCTGACAACCGCTCTACTGGAATCAGCGGAAGAGGATTATTGGTTGTAGCAATATTTTCATGACAAAATATCATGAAACAATGTGCCGGATGGGTCGATCTAGGGACTTCTGGCAACAAGTCATTGTAGACGGCTTCGCTACCGCGCCCGGCATTTTTTTTTCAAAGTTTGATAAATCTTTTGAAGGGTCTCTCTTTATTGTATACATGTATATGAATCATATCCCGGGAACCATGTCATTTTCACCTGAGTCTTCTCAGTGTCACAAAATCATATCAGTTCTGTCTCACCAAAAATATAAAGAAAAACACCAAAATATTTTGAAGGAAAAATCATGAAACTTCATAAACATATTTCAAGATGCTTGATTTATTGAATATTTGATAGTTTTTGTAATGCTTAGGGACTTTCTCGTGAATTTCATGGTGTTATTTTGACAAAATGTCATTTAAAAAAAGGAAAATTTTAACATATATATATATAAAATCACAATTCTTGTGTGAGGAATTCTTCACAGGTAAGAGGGAATGAGTAACAGTTCTTCACAGGTAAGAGGAATTGGTACCAAGTCTCAACACATGCAATAGTAATTTGTACCAATTCTTCACACTCCAAAAAAACACAGGTCACGGGTTTGACGAATACCTACCAATTTTTTACACGTGAAAAATTATCAACGAATACTTCACATGTGTAAGGAAATGGTACCAATTCTTCACATTCGGAGAAAAAGTCGCACCGGTACTTCACAGGTGTCACGAATACTTAATAATTCTTCATATGTCGGAGATTATCAACATGAGAAATTTGAGCACAGATTTTAGACCCCAAAAGTAATCGAAATTGACCGTACGTAAATTTCACATTTGGCAAATGGGGACGAAATTGGTACCAATTCTTCTTATGGGCGTGAAATTTACGAAATGAGAAATTTACGGTCCAACACAGCATGCAAAGGTTTTAGTCGCTGAATTCAGGAATTGAAGTCGCCAGACTTAGGTCATCGCTCGATGACCCTTCTCATCCACTATCTATTGAGTGGTTTTGCAGAAGCATAATAGCTGTCGCTTTTGGTATATGCCTCAGAATTACTGACATCCTCCCTCTCAAATTGTAGTTCCTGCCTAATTAAAGATTGTAGGTCATGAAACCATTGATATATAGTATATTCTTTTATCAACACAGCTGTGTTATTTCTGCTGAAAGAGAAAGTACAATCTTAGTATGAATGACCTGATAATCTGATTAACTGTGGCAACTAATAATTGCTTCATTCCAGCATCATTCTTGTGGTTTACAAGATCTCAATTTAAAGAGCAAACATTTTAAGAGCCAGAAGGTCAACAAGCGTATGTAATTAACATCACGTGAACAAGTCCGTGAAATAAACATCCCCCTAAACCCCACTTTATATGGAGAAAAGTGGGGTTTATTGGGGTATACATTATTTTTCTTATTTCTGCTCCAAGACATAGGTTATGGGGACCGGTATTCGTTAGAACCGCCTTCTAACGATGGGGCGGTTCTAACGAGCATCCAAAACCTACGTTTGCAGTATAAATCAGAAAAAATATCACGGATTTTCATCAGAAAAGTAGCCATTTTGGAGATCTGAAAAAAATGCACTACTTCGCACGGGTGTGTTATCGTAAGGACATTCCCATATACACGGATTTTTTTCCGAAAAAAAATAGGGTGCGCATACTTTATTCTTCTTATCTCTCTTCTAAAACAAGGATTGTGGGTCCTCGTTAGAACCTCTTCATTGTCGTAGTTCTAATGAGCACCTAAATCGACATTTGAAGCAGATACAGTAAAACCCCAGTGTTTGAGCTGTAAAAGAATGCGTCTACTTTGTACATGTATGTTAGAAGCAGAAATACATGTAACTGCCCAGAATCATTCCTGCAACGGTTTTGTCAGAGAGACATCTTACGAGGACTGTTCAAATATGAATGCAAGTAGAACGTTTTCTCATGCACTAATGCGAAAATCACCTGGAAATAAATATCACAGCGTAGAAAAACATTTTACCTATACATTGATACCAAACCTGTTAAAATCCGTCCACTTTAGCCATGTATATTGTTCGATAAACACTGTCTACTCTTGAATACTAATACAAAACATGGTTGGAAGAAGGTCAGAGTACGCCGTTGAAATACGGTCCTATATTAAGAATCGTTGTATTCTTGGTATACGGTGCAAAGACATTTTTGATGAAATATGTTCGCTTTAATGGCATAATGAAATGTCTTTTCCGACAGTTTTTCGTTGGTGTAAGAAAGTCAGCTGTGGCAGAAGATGCACCACATGATCGTCGGCCGCAAAGAGCAACATATGCCACGATGGTTGCTAGAGTGAAAGAAAAAGTTGCTACCGATGCACGATACACCACTAGGCAAACAGCTAGTATGGTCGGCATCTTATTAGGAACAGCTCATACAATTCTGAAAAGGGATTTGAAAATGAGAAAGATCTGTGCTAGATGGATTCCCCATCTGTTGACAGATGAGCAGAAAAAGACATGCGTTCAGTGCGCCAAGAAGTTGCCTAAAAAGTTTCCAAATTACAATGCAAGGTCTTTCGCTAATGTCATCACAGGTGATGAGCCAAAACGAAAGATTCAGAACAAAATATGGGCAACAAAGTATTGCAAAAGACCATGCATTGCAAAGCGGACCGTCAGCGTCAAGAAGGTAATGTATGCCATATTCTTTTCAAATCAGGGCCCTGCTATTCAGGTTGCTGTGCCTAAAGGCAAATCTGTAAATGCGAAGTTTTACAAGAATAAAGTTCTTCGAAAATTGAAGAAATAATTCAAAGAACGAAGACCCGCAATTGGTTTGGCCAATGGCAGATTGCTACATGACAATGCGTCATCGCACAAGGCGTTCATTGTGCAAGACTATCTGAAGCAGGAAAAGGTTGTTGAACTCCCTCGACCCCCCCCCCCCCCCCTCCGTATTCCCCTGACCTTGCCCCGTGTGACTTTTTTTGTTCCCGCGGCCGAAAAATACCTTTCTGGTCGAAAATTTGTACAGCGCAAACACCTCGGTTCTGCAATATTCCAGTGCCTTCATAGTATACCTCGAAAAGACTACCAAAGTACATTCAATGATTGGATCTGAAGACTGAAAGTTTGTATATCAGTTAAAGGGGAATACTTTGAGGGGGCAAAATAAATGTTTCATCGAAATCTATCACGGCATCATTTTTATGTGCTTAGTTGGATTCATATTTGTACAGTCCTCGTAGACGAAAATCAGATAATCATTTCAAATGTTATAGGTTAAGTGCTATCGTGGTGTTTCTTCACATACAAATGTTGGACACTGACAAATAGTGTAGATCCAGATTAGATACCCTGTAATTCACCGACTTTGAGACTTTTCAAGCCTTTGTTTATCCCAGTCATGGTTTATGACTTTGCTTCCCTCTTTCATTGCATGAAGTGGGGTCATGTCTCTGACTCGATGACGGTCCCATATAGTGGTTGGTGCTTGATGATTTTGTTTGGCTAGACTCTTCGTGGTTCTTTACATCCAGTTTAGGGTGTGAGGAACAAGCTACGAGCCCTCATCTTTAACTTCTCAAAGCTATTCAATTTTATTTGTATTTCTGTTTGCTGTAATGTGTAGGTTATTCTATGACGGTCTATTGATTGAGATAGTTACCTTCAGGTTTTGTTTGTATTGGAGTTTAACACTTTTCCTAGTACAGCGCACATTCTTTCGCTAGAAACTGACAACTGCCTTTTTGAATCAGCGAAGGGAGATAACGACCGTAGAAAAGATTTCATGATCAATCTCCACGACAGAATATTGCCGACCCCGGCAGGTGTCGAACCCGCGTCCTCCTGATCACCAGTCAGACGCGCATCCGACTGAGCAACCGAGACCGGCCGTTATCTTCAGGTTGCCCAACGCCCGTATTATGGTATGGAGTCGGCGTCCGTCCCTCTGTACAATTTTCGTTTACAGATAACTTCTCCTACAGCTTTCATCCGATCAAGCTGAAACTTGGTAGTTAGTAAGACTATGAGATTGTGAAGCGCATATTGTTCGAGGTTACAGTTGCCAAATATTTACAGAGCTATGCCCGTTGGCGAATTTTATGACCTATTTCATTTTCGGATAACCCGTCCTACAGTTTTAATCGGGTGCAACTGAAGCTTCGCAACTAGTTAGACGATGAGGATGTGTAGCGCACTAAATATTTCCATTGTTATGTCTCTTTGAAAATTTTGTGCAAATTTTACGAACTATTTCATTTTCGGATAACTTATCCTACAGTTTTCATCGGATGAAGCTGAAACATGGTAGATAGTTAGACTATGCGGTGGTGTAGCGCATATTGTCTCGTGGTTACGGTCCACAAAATATTTGCAGAGTTATGCCCCGAAAAAGGGTCGGATCTGTATTTTTTATGTGTTTTGTACATGTTTTTTTATGTTAATAAAATTGTCATGTTGAGACTTACACTGTGTATAATAATTCATTTTAGATGCTCAAAACAGTCAGCTCTGTATTTTGAAAGGTACTAACTGCCCAAAACTATATATAAAAAGAAAACTAAAAATGCGAAATTGCATGCACTATGGGAAAATGCAAAGACGACACTGGGTAGGGTCGGAAATTGAAAATGGTAGGGTCTTTGTTTTATTTTTATATGCTCTTTTATTGATAACAATAGTAGAGTCGGTGGATCTCGGGTTAGAGGAAACAAGGCTATCTTTAAGCCTTTTGATTTATGTTGGTAGTTTCTCATGTTTACAATTCATTTCGCGAAAATATACATTCCTTCCTTCTTCTTTTTTTTTATCTATTTATGTATACAATGTTTTAAGAGGGTGGCACTTTTAGCTAAAACAGTCATTCTACCAAGTGGCCCTCTATAATAAAACATGCAAACTAAACATAAAAAAGACAAACCATTATGTACATATTTACATAGAATACGCACAATTGTCTTGCGAATCTTGTATCTAGTCTCGCGAAGTCTTTGATTTTTTATTATTATTACTTACTCTTTTTATATGCCCGTTTGTAAAAACGGTCATCTATTAAGGTATGGAGTCGTTTCCGATTAACTCCTCCTACAGCTTTCATCCGATCAAGCTGAAACTTGGTAGATAGGAAGACTATGAGATGGTGTGGGGCATATTGTTTAGAAGTTACAGTCTGCCAAATATTTACAGTGTTATGCCCGTTTGCGATTTTTGTTACCTATTTCGTTTTCGGATAACTCGTCCTACAGTTTTCATCGGATGAAGCTGAAACTTGTTGGATAGTTAGACTATGAGTTGGTGTAGCGCATATTGTTTCGAGGTTGCAGTCCACCAAATATTTACAGAGCTATGCCTCTTTGAAAATTTTATGCAAAGTTTATTAACTATTTCGTTTTCGGATAACTCGTTCTACGGTTTTCATCTGATGAAGCCGAAACATGGTAGATAGGTGGACTGTGAGGTGGTGCAGTGCATATTGTCTCGAGGTTACGGTCCACAAAATATTTGTAGTGTTATGCCCCTTTTAAAAATGTCTATATAAATTCGTTTCCGGCTAATTCCTCCCACAATTATCTTTCAATCAAGCTGAAACTTGACATATCGTAAGACCGTGACGTGGAGCAGCACATGTTGTTAGGATCCCACACCGGCCATGTTAAACTACATTGCTTTTGTCCGTGTGTTTTGTAAACCTTAACCAAACAACTTAACCGCGGTCATATCCTCAGAAGTATTTACCTTAATCTCATGAAACTTCGCACATGCGTACTATCCATTACAAGACCTGCCGCGATTCTTACAAAGGACAATGGCTATATTGCATTTGCCCCTGTGTTTCTGACACCATAACAAAAAAAAAATCACACACATACTAACCCTCTTGTGACCGACACTCTGCCTTAACCAAGAAACATACCTCTTTGGCAGCTTTATGTGGGACCCTTTCGGAGGTGGTCAGTGATCTAGTTTTGAGGTTTTGGTCCACCAAATAAAACCAAAGTTATGCCCCATTGAAAATTTTTGAAAATATTTTGTTTCAGCTATCTTTGCCGGCAATTTTGATCCTGCCAAGCTGAAACTTGATATTTTTTTACAGCCGCATATTTTTTCGAGGTTATAGTCCAAATATTTACAAAGTAGCCCCCTTTGAAAATGTTGCATAAAGGTTGGATATGTAAACTTACCGGCTTAAAATGATCTAAAATAGTTTTGCCTGTGCCATTAAACTCGCATAAAAAAAAACAAATTTAAACGGAACGGTTCAACTCCCTCGTTCAGACCAATTTTCCCAACCAAACTTAATCAACTGATCAGTGCTGTCAGGGTTTTGATTTTGGTTGGCGCGGTAAGGATGGTGTCTGTATCTCTACTACTTTATCTGTTATGCTTTAATAGACGAGAACGTGACAAGAAAAAGTGGTAATTAGAGACAGCAGTTTCCGGGCTTTTTTGAAGCCTTCTAAACGCTTTTTTTTATTCAGAAACTGTATCAGTAATGTTAATAATTAGTGAATGTAACATGACGTTGAGCAAAAATCAGAACAGTTTAAAGTTGTTATGTCTTCTAATACGGCGTTGTCAAATTAGTACTACTGTTCCCGATAGCTCAATGCATCACGAAAACACGCCTACATAATTCTATTTCCCTCGAACCCCACTTTTATATTGTAAAACTGGGGTTTACAGGGGTGTACATTTTTCTTAGTTCTGCTTTAAACCATATATTGTGGATACTCGTTAGAACCCGCAATCTATGTTTTGAGCAGGAATAAGAACAATATCACCTTTTTTATCGGAATTGTTTTCATTTTTCGGCGGTAAAATTTACCATGTATTAGTATAGGCGTGTTTTCGTAAAGGGAGGAGCGTCCGCTTCGGGAATGGGAAGTCGCGTGACAAATGGTACTAGGCGCACCCTTTGCTGAAGCTCGCATTAACAGTGGTAGTCCTAGGACTATAAATGAAGGCAGGTTAGTATTTGTTAAAGGATACTTTGTCGCGATAAAAGCTCCACCGAGCTTATGTTATTTGTTTCGGATATGCGACGTTAAATAACTTCTTAATCTTTATCTTTGAATTTGAGTTCAGCTCAGGTGTGTACATTTATTTATCAGAGTGGCTATTGACAAACGTTTTTCAATAGCGAATATACGTTGACAGACGTTCGTCAGTAGCGATTTCACTTTAAAATGGCTGTCGGCAACCGCCTACTATGGAAATAATATGTAAATAGGCTTAGCCTAAGAGCGAGCACAGCATAGCATACATGATTCTATGAAACTGATGCAGAAATAACAAAGCATAGTAGCTCATAAAGATAAAAAACTTTATTAAACTAGCATATCTGATATATATCTTATTCTGATATCTATCAGAAACAAGTAACATAAACTCTATGGCATGGCCGGGGATCGAAACCTACGACCTCATCCCAAAGCGGACACTCCTACACTGAGCCATCAAAGCTGGTAACACCACAGAAGCTTAAAATTATATCAGAACTACTATATGGTAGGAGACATTGTCTTTCAATCTTTGGCTTTCTGACATTTTAAATTCTGATTTACGTTCAGTCTGCTGTGGTAACCAAAAACGTATAGAATCTTTTGGACCAGGGCGTTACAGGCTGGAAAGAGGTAAATGTCTCTTCCCAATAAAGTTTCCAAACTCCAATAATGTGCCAACAAGAGACTCTACATGGCTATCAAAGATCCGGAGGAGGCACTTAATCAAGTACCCTGGAAGATTGTCTGGTTGACACTGAAAAGTTGGAGTCGACAACTGGATTGTGCAACCGGTCCAGGGTGGGTGTACATGTATGCTAATGTGGGGAACCATGTCCTTGTTGGTAACGTTTACAGTGAAGGTTGCAGGCTCATCCAGTGATGATTATTTTTCTTTAAGCTAAATTCTAAATTTATCCACCCACCCAACTGAGGTAATGGCCAAATATGACCCGACTCAGTATGAGAAGAAAGATAGATGTGAAGAGTTCAAAGGTCCGTGCTCATCAAGGCTCTGTTCTCAGCCCACTGTTTTTCATCAGTATGCTTGGAAAATAGAAGTGAAGGCAATGACACACAAGTTCCGCTCTGGAGTCCCCTGGGAGGACCTGTATGCCAATGACAAGTGCCGATGACCTTGTCATCATAGCTGAATCGCTCGAGGAAAGTGCCAGGAGGCTCTTTACTGTGAAAGAAGCGATGGAGGGCCGAGAGATAATACCGGAAAGATGAAAACCATGGTCTGTGTTACTGGCCTAGACCCCCTGCAGAGGTCAGGTGAGTTCGCATGTGCTGTATGTCACACTGGAGTGGACAGTATATTTTGCAATAGCTGCAAGTTCTGGGAGCTCGAGAAATGCAGTGGGCTAATGCGCTATACAGAGATCCTGATTACAGGCGTACACAGTGCCAGAACCTGATTACAGGCGTATTCAGTGCCAAAGAACTACACGCCCCTTAGACGGCAGACCCAGGGGGAGGGGGTGGGGTACTATGAACATTGCCTACTATATAGGCTGGGACTTTTTTGGGGTGGGGGTCAAAACTGTATAGTTGAGTAGTTATTTTTAGTTTTTTTATGGGTCTGGCTATTTAGTAGATATTTTTTGTGATAACTTCTAAATAGAATGTTTTGTGGGTGACTTTCAAATATCTTTGGTTTAGTTGGCTTCAAATGCTTAATGCGTGTTGTTGACATATTATATCACTCATATCAGAAGCTGTTTTAATTATTTTTTTTGTTTTCCTTGCTGCACATCAATTCAGTTGCTTTATAGTAATTACAGATCTGTACTGTTAGAAATTGTTTAAAGCTCTTTTGTTACCAAATACAATCATAATAGGCATAAAATTAGTGAAAACACATATTTTCTTTACAGAAGGCAAGTCTGTATAATTTGGGAATATTTGTAGGGTATGCTAAAATTTACAGGTATTTTTGGGTCTGATACCTTATAGGGGAGTCCAAGGTAGACCTAGTAAGCTGGAGGCTGGGTAGCTTCCTTTTGCTTCATAGGAGACATACTCTCAGCAAAGGATGGCTGTAATCTTTCGACCACATCACTTGTGAAAACAGCCTGGAAGAAATTCAAGGAACTGCTACCAGTTCTCTTCCAATCACACCTCGTTCAAGACACGTTGCCGTGTGTACAGCTCTTGCTTTCAGAGTGCGGTGTTCCATGCAAGTGACACTTGGCGATTGACAAAGCCAAACCTACAGCGTCTACAGCGGAATGACATGGAAATGGTCAGACAGATCTGCAATGTCAAGCCACAAGACACTGTCACCACCAGGTCCAGTGAGCAACATTCGCAGCCTGCCATTGAGGACCTGACCTTATCCTGAAGCAGAAAAGGCTCCGCTGGTATGGACATGTGAAACACACCAACAGTGCATTCGAGACTGGCTGCGCCATACAGGTAGATGAAAAGCAAGGGCCCTGGGGGCCCAATATGATATTGAAGCAGCTGACCGAGAGATTGCTACCGACCCTCATTATAGACAAACCTGGAGATCTGGTGTGAGATCTACCATGCGTGCATCAAGCCAGCTACCTGGAAATGGGCTCATTTATGTGGGTGTTGCCCCTGTACCCGCATGTTAATAAAAATCAGTGATTATGGTCTACCTGCCTATGTTGTAAAGCTTCACACTCTGGCACAGTTTAGCAGAGCTCTTTAAAGACCAGTCTCTGTTTTTATTTTTTAACTAAGTATACTAACAGATAGATAGATAGATAGATAGATAGATAGATAGATAGATAGATAGATAGATAGATAGATAGATAGATAGATAGATCATCATTATTGTAGGTATTATCTAGCTATGTTCATACACTGATTCGGTCACATTTGGTCATTTTATTACCTAATATGTTGTAAGCTTTATTATTTTCTGTTCTGTTCAGATACTTCTGTTAGTACATTTTGCTAGCTGCTTGTTTAAGGTACACCTCATTATGTACAGTATTTTAATAGGACAATAGAAGTACTTGCAATATGGTCGTGCCCAGCTGGACTCAACATTTTAAAGACCGGATAAATAATTAAAAATAAGCACTTCGGGATTTTTTTTATTGTTTTTGCAAGTCCATTCTGTTTATAAGGTCCGTTTCTGTTCATTTTTGTAATACGCTAGACTTGTCTTCGGTAAAACTCTGAACATCGTCCGAATGTTCTGGAAAAACGGTATACCAGACTGTAAGCCTCGTTTTCGCCCCATTAGACAACTTCCGCAACTTCCGGGAAGACAGATGGCAGAAAAAGTCGTCAGAACGATCTAAGCTTAAAGTATATAGGACTGTATGTTAATTTTCTTGGTCAGATTCTCTACCATAGAGCGCATCGCGAGCTGTGCTCGCTATAAAGTGGATACACATACAGTCCATAAGCAGAACCTTCAGCTCCCACTGCCTTTTCTGAGGTCAAATTGTCAACGGTTTATGAAACGTGAGGTACGGGTGTGTGTATTTGAGTTTTTACGTCAAATCTACAACTAAGGTCATATCGATACGGTACCTCCGTTATAAGACATATCCGAAAATCTGGAGAAGCCCGAAATCGAACCCAGAATTCCTGATGTATGAGGCGAGTAGCTTAATCACTTCACGTTAAGGTCCGATGCGACCATCATGGTCTAAAATTGGAAGCCCAAAAACGAGCAGTTGCAGTCAACAGCCACTCCCGCACGCTTTCCCTCTCTACTTCAAGAAATGATATTGCATTTGTTCCAATAATGTGCTTTTGTGGATGTTTTACGTATCCGTCAACATTATTTAGGTCATTTTGAAACCATTTCCGATTTTGTGTGGTTTTTATCCGACATTAAGCTGAAATGACGTCTCAAGCCCTACCGCCCAAAGGAACCACTGGGGTTTACGGAACTGCCCGCCTCGTACCACTCGTTCTGGGTAGGCTTAGATTTCCATGCTGTTTACCAGTACTCAAGTTGGGTCGGTGTCAGGTCTGCGCGGAGGCACCATGTAGTCTTTTGTTTGATATGAGATTTAACGTACGCGTCAACACTGTATAGATTATTTTGGAGACGTTACTTCCAATATTTTAGGTATTTTACCCGACATTGATGAAATGACATCTCAAGCCATCTCGTCCAATGATACCAATAGGCTTTAAAAGCATGGACGGTCCGACTAGCACTGCTTTGCCTGGGCAGGCTTAGATCCTCTAATCGGGTTACCAGTACTCGTGCGCGGTCGGTTTCAATTCTGCGTGGAAGCATCTTGCAGCCCATCTATCTTTTGAAGCCCCGTTCGGCGGGGGCTGAGCACCATGCAGTCAAATCTATGTCCCCATGCCCTGACAGGCTGGTACGCCATGAAACTCCGTAAACAGAAACATGCGTTTGTAAATAGGAATTTTAAACGCAATATCACTATTGACAAACGGTTGTCAATAGCGAATGTAACGTAAAATGGCCATTGACAAACGGGTTTCATGATGCTTCCACGCAGAGCTGAAAGTACTGGTAAACCGCTTAGAGGATCTATGCATACCCAGGATGAGTGGTGCCAGTTGGACCGCCCATGCATATAAACCCTATTGGTTTCATTGCGCGCCATTAATCTCAATGTCGGGTAAAAATCCCAAAATAGGAAGAAACGTCTCCAAAATACAGTGTTGACGGGGACGTTAAACCCCAAATCGAACAAACAAACAAAGACGTCATTTTAGCACGGGTCCCTTATCGTTTTAACCATAAGAAAAACAGGTCCGTGTAATGAACACCCTTCTAAATCCCATTTTACATAGAGAAAACTGAAATTTATAGGGGGTATACAATTCCCAAGGCAAAGATTATGGGTTCCCGTAAGTAGCTGTTCTAATGAGCGTTCACAATCTGTTTGCGGCATTGATACTGCACATTTTTATCAGAAATATAACCGTTTTAGAGATACTAACCCTTATCCTGCTGAATATTCCGTTTCACCACACCGATTCCTGACTTTGAACCAATCAGATTACTTGATATAATTAATCCTGCAAATTTACAAACTGAATATGAACCAGGGTAGATCCTGATCAAATTGCTTCAGAAGCCATCTGACCTGGATCTACACTCTTTTTTTGTGCAAATCTAGGGGTTGTCGTGAACAGGATGATAAGGGTTAAATGATGAACTTTGCCACACAGATGTAAGCCAGGCAATGACCTACAGATGTTAGTCGCATCACACACATCAGCATCACTCAAACACGCATTCTCGAAAATTTTAAATACTGCTCAGAGAAGGTTAATTTTCTCTGAATGTTTAGATATTCGCTGAGCCATGATGGAAGATATGCACATTACAGTAAACCAGTCTTGAATATATAATAAATAACGCATATACAAGTAGCATCTCTCAGAAAAGCAACCACAACTGGTCAGAGGCACAAAAATACACTGCCCAAAACAATTATAGGTGCAAACACATATTTCCTCATGGTATAAAGATGTTGGATAATGATGATGAAACAACGATTCAGAAAGATGAATAACTTTATTGGCAAACACTGGCAAACAGTTCAAAAATCACGGCCTGTAACCTGTTAAGGAAGAATTTGTTCTTTACGTCAGATTATTTCCAATGTCAGCCATGCGCAAATCAGTCATTTGTTTTCCTGTCAGTAATGTGTATGACCACCTCCAGCGGCACAACACTCCTAGCATGCTACGAACCAAATTCTGCACAGTTTGTAAAGCTAGTGTTTCCCACTCATGCCTAAGGATGTTCGTTAATTCTTGAACAGTCATTGGTGGATGATCTCCCTCTGAGATACGTCTGTAAAGAATGTCCTACACATATTCTATTGGGTGTATGTAAAGAGAACGTGCCGGCCAGTCAATTCCTTCAATAGTCTCACGATTAAGGATACCCATGTACACTCTAGCAGTATGGGGGCGAGCAGTATCCTGCATCAGAATGAAATTGTCACCGATTGTCCAAGCGAAGGGGCCTCACAGTAGGATCTAGAATTTCAGCTCGATACCCTAATGCCGACAATGTACCTCCGTTTATCACGTAAAAGTCCGTTCGGCCTTCATAAGAAATTGCACCCCATACCATCACTGACCCCCTCCATATCTGTCTGTTTGCACAATTTTGCAGTCCTCGTATCGTTCTCCGGGTCGTCTCCAGACTCGAACACGGCGATAACATGTACTCAGGTGAAATCTGCTATCATCCGTGAACATAACTGTAAACCAGTCTTGCAATCGCCAGTTCTGATGTTTTTGGGCAAACTCATATCGCCGTGCACGATGTTACCTGGTGAGAACAGGCCCTCTTGCCGGACGTCTGGCCGTCAGATCACCTCCATGTAAACTGTTACGTATTGTTTGATCGGATATCCTTTGACCAACTGCATGCTGGAAATCGATTTGTAGCCTTCTGGCCGTGTATTGCCGATTTCAAAGCGCTAGATTTCGAAGATATTGATCTTCCCTTTGTGACGTCATCCGGTGTCAGCCTTGACCTTCTCGTGTAGTAAACTCGCTCGTCAACTGGTGGCGTCTCCATAGCCTGGCAACAATACTTCTCGATACATCAAAGAGTTCAGCAGCGATCCTTTGGGTGTACCTACTATCAAGCAAAGCGACAGCTTGAGCGACCTCAACTTCTTCCAAGAACTGTCTATCACCATATGAAGTCACTATGATGTCCAAAAATACGCATAACCGAAGGATTGATATGTTTCGCACCCAAAGCTAAATTTTGAACAGATCGCTCCATACCGACATTCAGCCGTTTTATATGGGTATCCATGCTGTAGCTCACATTCTTGCTTTGCACGTGAACCTTGCTACTTGTCGTTTGAATGAACGTTGTTAAGAGATGTCGCTTGAAAATAGTGCCTTTCCTTGAGTTTGAAAATTGCCAAGCGGTGATGTTATTCAGGCTTAAACGTTTGCTCCTTTAATTGTTTTGAGCAGTGTATGTTTGCGGAAGCGGTCGGCATCACAAAGCAACAAGTCGGCATCACACAAATATACCTGTACAACTAGTCGGCGTCAGAAAAAAGCGGCTTCAAGAAGTCGCATCGCAAAATTTTGTATGCGTAGCAGATTAGCATCTCCACGCATCAGAACCCTTCGACAAAGTCATGCACAACCATCATCAAAAGAAAAGCGCATACACAACTGTCATCATATAAAAATAAATATGCGTTACTGGTGTCATATACTACACATACGCATAGCCGGTACCATATAAGACACTGTGCACAATTACATGCATACATTTACATGGCATGCGCAAACACAACCGACAACCACTACAAAACGACTGCACACCCGGCGTTACAAAATGACATTATATATATGCACAGTGACATTCAATAAACCATGCATACATGATCAGCATCACATGCTCACACAACCGGCACATAAAACATGCACCCGTTTCCGGCATCACAAACAACTTGTTTCCTATGGCTTTCGTTACCGGATCATTACAGGGTCACTGATGAGGCTTTATTAGCCGAAACTACGTAGTATGATCCATCTTCTTTCTTATGAATGTTTTCATTGCTCTTAAAGGAACTCATTTTTGATTTTTATTTGCCTTCACTGCAGCTGGTGTTGTGCCGTGTGGCGGCCGTAAAACGTCTCCCTGTACATCAACCATAGTGCAGTGTATATTTTACTTTTGGTCCTTTGAGATCAGCGTGAATATTCTGCGAAATCAGAAATAAATTATTGGTTTAGACTCATATTCTAGACGGGTTTTGAATCATTTGGATCCCATTTTGATTTATATCAGTCTTTGAATCGACTGCCTGTTCGAAATTCGCAAATACATGTATGCAGTATGTTTCCTCTGGCTTTCATTACCGGATCATTACAGGGTAACTGATGAGGCTTTATTAGCCGAAACTACGTAGTATCACCCATCTTCTTACTTATGAATGTTTTCATTGCTCTTAAAGGAACTCATTTTTGATTTTTATTTGCATCAACAACTGACACCGTATATAATCTGAATGCATACACAGACTCACAAACTGCACGCATACACACCCGGTCTTATCTTACAGATAGTACGCAAACACTACGGAAATCTAGTATGGTACGCACAGACAACCGACCCAGCAAATAGTACACACGCACGACGGACAACCCATTAAACTCACTGGTATACCACTTGTATCACAAATGGCACGCATACACAACCAACTTCATATAAATCACGAATAAAAAATTCTCATCACAAATAAAATGCACGCACATCTGACATCATATATATCAAACATGCACACCGGGCAGCACATGAAACACGTCGCTACACCTACGCCTACACAACGGTCATGGCATATTGCACGTATACACAATCGACCTCACGTATAAAACGCATACACGATCAACCTCATACAGCTGATATCACATATAGCAGGCAAACACAGCGGGCATCACATATAGCAAACCGTCAGCGCGTTTAAAATATTGGTAAAATACTTGCACAATGTAGCACGCATTCACAGCCGACATCACATATAGCACGCATACACAACCCACTTCGTATATAACATAACCTGTCGTTGGAACAAATTGCTCTCCTCCACAGTTTTCGAGGAAAGAGGATGTAGTATTAACGCAACTGCGCATCGGCCATACTAGAGTTACTCATTCATTTATTTTAAATGGTGAGCCTTCTTGTGTAGGTTGTGATCAGCCATTCACTGTGAAACATATCTTAATTGACTGTGTTGACTTTTCACCCTCACGTAAGAAATATTTCAAAGCTGACACTTTGCAACAACTGTTTCAAGATGTACCTGTTGATAATATTATTCTATTCTTAAAAGAAATTGGACTTTTTCATAAGATTTAACTGTTTCAGATTTTTATACATTATCATTCTGACTTTTTACTTTTAATATCCTCATAATTCTTCATGCCGTTTAACCATTAACCGTTTGACGCTTATGACCCACAAAGAGGGTTGACGCGTCGTTAAACACGAAATCATCATCATCACATATAACATACATGCACAATTGGCATTAGATATAACACACATGCAGCATTAAATACACCGCCATTAGACTTGCATCAGAGATAGTCGCAAACACAGCCGACATTACATAAAGCACGCATGCACAACCGCAGTAGATATAGCACACATAAACAACCAACAGGACATTAAACACACTGATTTATTATATGACGTCGCGTCTGTGAGTGTAATAACGCCATGTAATAAATTCGATAACCCACTAGTGGATTAAATATGCAAAATAGATACGGTCCGTAACGTTACTCGTCCTTAACGGCGTCGCATTTTACTAATGGCGGAATAGTGACATTTTTATAAAACAGTCGTGAATAAAATGCGTTTTAAATGTCATATGATAATAGAATCTTGCATTCGTGCTCATGTATTATTGAATTTATTAAACTCGTTGAGGAAAAGGGATAGAATGCTCGATAAAGCCTCGCATTTTATCCCTTTTCCTCAACTCGTTTAATAAATTAAATAATACATGAACACTCCAGTAAGATCCTCTATATAACACTTGCATCACATAGCCCGCATACACAACCGACATCACATATAAGACTCATTCACAGTCAACATTACATATAACATATAGCACACATACATAGCCGATATCACATAAGCATCTGCACACAACCGACGTCATATTCATTCCGCAATCAGCCATTCTAGTACACATGTAACCTATAAAGGGGGGTCGAACCAACTTCTCGCTATAATCGGTAGTGATCTATAATACCTTCTACTGACCTACACAACGTTTAGTGACAGTTAATACACCGGAGCAACTTTCCAGGTACCAAATTGGCAAGTGTAACCAATAACATGCAACCCTTTATACTCGAGAAAACAACCAAACTTCAAGTTATTACTTAAGTTACATTTGTTTACATAAATTTTCAGAAATTCCAGCTTGATTCTTACCTTCTCGTGCTTTCCTGGTTTGAATGGTCCGTTGGAATAGTGTTACTTCGGTTGTGTCTAAGCCTGCAAAATACTTTCTAAAGGTAAAATAATTGATTTACGAGTATTAGGAGATTTTCATACAGAATATAACACGCCGGGATTTTTTCATTCGAGCGACCATATTGTTTTTGACGTCTATATGACGCGGTGACGTCAGAACCGTTGTAATCGTTGACGTCACGATATGCTAAGTGTGCGCGCCATGGTGCTGAATATCGTTGAACATGTCATACTGTCTGCAACCTTTTCTAAGTAAAAGGAACCGTTCGCGTAAGACCCCTGTTATGGTCACTTTTGTTTTCTTTAAATTTTGCTGACTCGAACTAATTTTGATGTTTTTTTGTACGATTTGAGAATTATCGTCCCCGTCAACACTGTATAGGTCATTTTGGAGCCGTTGCTTCCAATTCTGTGGGACTTTTACCCGGCATTGAGATTAAATGACATTTCCAACCCTGTCACCAAATGAAAACAATATGGTTTATAAGCATGGGCGGTTCGACTCGCACCGCTTTGCCTGGGCAGGCTGAAATCCTCTAAGCAGTTTACCAGTATTCGTGTGCGGTCGGTTTAGCATAATGCAGCCCATCTATTTCTTCAAGCCCTGATGAGCGGGGGCCGGACTCAAACTAGTATGTATTTTCTGTAATGTGGTAAAATGTCAGATCTATAGATATAATGTCATTGGCTCTATGAGCAACCAAAGTTGGTGGGCATCACGTGATCAAGTCCGTGAAATGAACACCCCCTTACATCCCACTTTATATAGAGAAAACTGGGGTTTACGGGGGTAAACAATATTTTCCTTATTTCTGCTCCTGGACATAGGTTGTGGGTACTCGTTAGAACCGCCTCAATGAGGCGGTTCTAACGAGTACCCACAACCTATGTTTTGAGTAAAAATAAGAAAAATATCACAGATTTTCGTCAGAAAAGTAGCCATTTTGGAGATTTAAAATTTGCACTATATCGCACGGGTGTGTTATCGTAATGGGTAATTCAATCCTGTTGAGAGCCCTACGATTCAAACAGCAGAAAGCACTCTACACTGGAATCAGTCCAAAAGTTTAACCAATATCTTCTCCTTTGTCATCACGTGAACAAGTCCGTGAAATGAAGACCCCCCTAAACCCCATTTTATATAGAGAAAACTGGGGTTTACGGGGGTATACATTATTTTTCTTATTTCTGCTCCAAGACATAGGTTGTGGGTACTCGTTAGAACCGCCTCACTGAGGCGGTTCTAACGAGCACCCTTAACCTATGTTTTGAACATTTATAACAAAAATATCAAGGATTTTCATCAGAAAAAGTAGCCATTTTGGAGATGTGAAAAATGCACTATGTCACACGGGTGAGTTGTCGTAATGCTTAGCAATGAATTTATATTTTTCTTGTCTCTAATACTTTCTGATCTCCAAAACGTTTGGATTCATTTGGTGCTATGGGATGGAAGTCATTGCTTTTGAGCTGGGCTAAAATTGATAAACATATTCTTATAAGTGAAATGATTAAATGGATGGACTGTTTCCAGTCTAAAAGCACTCTTGCAAGTGGACTTTGTCTAGTATTGTGTACAACTTTAAAGATTTGAAACACGATGTCCATCTTTTCATGGAAAACTTCTTGGCTTTACTTCTATACTCACTTATAAGATGTACAAAAATTTTAGCTAAATGTATTGACCATATTTACACAAAACCACATCGTTAATTTATTTCCAAAGCAATTGCAAAGATACTTAACAGGTAAGTTTAAGATATAATGGGCGTTGGCATATTATGGGCATTTCTTTCTTCTCTAATTACAAAGTTTCCTGCCCCTGAATCTAATTTTAGTCATATTTTCTGTTCATTTAAGAAATATAAATCTGTTGCAAAAGGATTCTTCAAAGCAGCCAAAAACTTTGCACAGAATGATTTTCCGTCCATCTAATTTATAATTACGTGACCTTTAAATATTTTCTTTGATGTTGACTGAAATAGTATGGGTGGCGTAAATACCATCACGAAAACACGCCTATATAATTTTGACCCCCTTGAACACCACTTTTATATAGTAAAACTGGAGTTTACAGGGGTAAACCTTAATTATCTTATTTTTGCTCTAAAATATAGATTGTGGGTACTCGTTAGAACCGCCTCATTGAGACGGTTCTAACGAGTACCTACACTCTATATTTTGAGCACAAATAAGAAAAATATCACAATTTTTCATCTTCAAATTTTCATTTTTCGGCGATAAAGATTACAATGTATTTGTATAGGCGTGTTTTCCTAATGAACCCTTTGCTATTTCTAATGCGAAAGTTTCTTTGTTTTGAACTCATCTTTAAAATCTATGATGCTTGTGAGGATTAAGCACTAGCACATATAATGATTGATAGCAGAAGTTGTTTTCGATTCGTTACATGAGTCATGACTAGCAATAGACCAAATCATCACGAAAACACGCCTATACAAATACATTGTGAACTTTTCCGCCAACAAAAGGAAAATTTTAAGCTAAAAAATTGTGATATTTTGCTAATTTCTGCTCAAAATATAGATTGTGGGTTCTCGTTAGAACCGCCTCATCGAGGCGGTTCTAACGAGTACCCACAATCTATATTTTAGAGCAGAAATAATAAAATAAGGTTTACCCCTGCGAACTCCAATTTTCCACTGACCGTTCCAAGGCGGTTCTCCTGTGGCGGTTTATTTGTGTTGTTGTTTGTTACTTACTGTGTGTATCACTGGTGTCTTTTTATTTTGGATGGCCATATGGCCATTTTGTGGGAAGGTAACTGTCCTTATGGCCTTCCTTTGTTTAGGTTTCCATTATGGTCTGGTCGCTAAATGTTTGTGTTTCTTTCCCTTTGGTGTCTTTGATGGGTGGAGTAAGTTAATTGTATCGATTCCTGATCTTTGTTTTACTTCTACTTTAAAGGGGGTCAAAATATATAAACGTGTTTTCGTGATGTTTAACTATAGGTTTAGCATTTATTCTTTGGCTTTACATCAGATACTATTAAATTTCTTTTGTTAACAAGCCATTTGTCCCGTTAACGGGTTATTCGCACATCTGTTTCAAATATTTGACGTATTGTTTGTTTCACCTATTGTTTTAACAAGCGTTATTTAAACTACGCAGATGAATGTTTAGTGTTGAATGTTTAGTTTAATAAGACATGAACAGAACAGTTTTGAAGGACTGCAGTATCTATTTTGACAAATACGTTGATGCTATGTCTTGGAAATTATTTAAACCTTAGAGTCTGTTACTCTCCTTTATATTGATTGACTGATTTTGGGTTTAACGACCTTGTGGGTCATTTTGTGTCGTCCCCCAGAGAAAGGGAAAACATGTTAGAAGAGATAGTAGAGGAGATGAAAGTTAGGGACAGAGGAGAAAGAGGAAAATCAATGGAAGTGCAGAAATAAAAGAAATAACATTGCCCCTGTACCCTTAACTTCTATAAGGACAACAGGCCTTATCCATCTGGAAGCTAATATCAGTTGGACGCCCCAGTTACGCAAGATACACGTCACTTTTGACTCACCCAACCACCTCACTCTCCTTTATATCGCACATGTAAAGTGTACATGTATTTCATTACATGTGTCATTAATATCTATTTAGGGTAGCTTTGTCTCTGGTCGGGCCCATCGGAGTCTAACTGTTGGTTTTCTTTTGCTCCAGCATTTCAGTGGTTTCTTGCTGTCGAGTCATCACCGTTGTCTCACCTCTGTGGTTCTTTGATTATTTTTGTTCACGGAGATGTTGCACTGATGAGATAGGAGGCCTTCATGCGGACTGAACAAATTATTTGTCTAAATCGCGACGGAAGTAAGGGCGAGGATTGTGGCCACGTAAAATCGATTTAAGACCCCCCCCCTCCCCACGGTCCAAGGCGATTCTTCTGTGGCGCTTTATTTATGTTGTTGTTTGTATCACTTGTGTCTTTTTATTTTGGATGGCCATATGACCATTATGCGGGAAAGTAACTGTCCTTATGGCCTTCCTTTGTTTATGTTTCCATTATGGTCTGGTCGCTTCATGTTTGTGTTTCTTTCCCTTTGGTGTCTTTGATGGGTGGAATAAGTTAATTGTATCGATTCCTGATCTTTGTTTTACTTCTACTTTTTTATATTTATATCATTTAACGGTTTCAGACGGTCATGTCTGATTTTGGACATTTTCTATAAAGTATGTACTCTTTTGTGACTTCTGCCTCAAGAGTTCAATAAAGCAAATCATTTATTCTACTAAGTTTCGCTGAATTCGTGCAACCTTTTTCCATAATTCATTCTTCTTGAATGTGGTCATTTAATATCTTAAAGTACTTTCTTCATACAAAATATAACTTTAAAATATTGTGTTGCCTTGTAGAATATGTACTAATGGTTTCAGACTGGGAACTGATCTGTATAATATTATTTGTTGAACTAAATAATGTCTTCCTATCTTATCTGCTTTAGCTTATATTCTTCTGTTGCACATGTATTGAAAAAGGAGCAGTGAAGGCAATGATCAGGAATCGATACAATTAACCCACAGCTCCCATCAGAGACACCAAAGGGAAAGAAACGCTAGACTCTAATTGAAACATCAATAGCGGAAAGCCAAAGGAACAGTTACTTTCCCACAAGATGGCCAATTGGCTATCCAAAATAAAATAATATAAGCGATACACACAATCAAAGGCAAACCTAACAAAAAAACAAAACAAAAAAAAAAAAAAAAAACGCGACAGAAGTACCGCATTGGAACGGTCAGTGAAACGAATTCCACTTGGGGCTTAAATAGATTTTACACCTTTCAAAATCGCTTTCTAATGAACCCAACGACCGATGACCTTGACACTTGGTATACAATATTGGGGACTCGGGTCCTATCGAATTTGCTCAAATGATGACATTTGGTTGACCATGACCTTTATTACGTCGAGGCCACATTCGGTCATTTAGTATTTTGTTTGGAAAAGACAGGACTTTCTGGGACTGTTGCAGCTTATGACATCAGAACTGATATTTGCAATCAGCTGAGTGATCCTGGGCCATAAGATTAAATATTGTTAATTTTACAAAACTACTGTGTTAACTGAAGCCAATTTACATATAATGCATCGAAGCCTCCCTGGTGGAGTGGTTATGTTACGCGCCTTGTAAACCAGGGGTCGCAGTATCGATCCTGGGCTTCTGCAAACTTGCTGGTGAGTCTTTAAACCGAGGTCCCGTCTCCGTAAGACCCTAGCTGTTGGTGAGACGTAAAACTGAAATACTCATTCACACATAATGAATGAGTAGGGTCGAGAAATCAAATATTTTAGGGATCTGGGTGGATGTCATGCCCGTATAGGGCAAAAAGGATTTTTATTTCTGAATCTCAGGCAATAAAAGACATTAGTTGCAGTATTTTGGACTCTAACTCTGCAAATATGACCATGGTCTATGTGACGGCACCAAAAAAACAATGGTTGATTCAATAATAATTAGGTAGCACTGATCCTGGGATGGACCTCTACTAAACCATTATGCGGCCCCCGCCCGTCGGGGCTTGAAGAAATAAATTGGCTGCATGATGCTTCCACACAGAGCTGAAACCGACACGCACACGAATACTGGTAAACGCTTAGAGGATCTAAGCCTGCCCAGGCAAAGCGGTGCAAGTCGGCCCGTCCATGCTAATAAACCCTATTAGTTTCATTGGGTGGCAGGGCTTGTGATGTAATTTCATCTCAATGTCGGGTAAAAGTCCCACAAAATTGGAAGCAAAGTCTCCAAAATGACCTTTACAGTGGTGACGGGGACGTTAAACCTCAAATCAAACAAACAAAACTGAACCATTATGGTTGTTAAAATAACTGACTACCAACAGGTGGTCGATTTATGTCCGTTCGACCTCTGGTGCGCGTAGTGTTCCATGGGCTTTATAATTTTGTGTCCAGAGAAGTTATTAGAAGTCGCATGAAGTTTTGGTCACCGTTTCATTGGCGTTGGCATGATACAGCAGCCATATGTTTCTGCTTAACTGACTGTATTTGTTTGGTAGTGAACTATTGCTAAGCAGAATTTACCAGCCTCCCTCAACCGTAAGCCCTTTTTGTACCAAATGAAATCTTCCACCATATATATGGCAGGATTACATTGCAAAATTTGTCAGGTTGTGTTGTCTTCAAAATTTATTCGGGAAATGGCTTAACTTTTTGCAAACAGTGTAGGCCCTGATCAGACACCGCGTTTTTGCGGCGTCTGATCTGGGCCTGCAATGTTTGCCAAGGTACCCTTTAGGGGTTTCTGGTACTGAATGGGTTAATCAGAATGTGGAAAGAAGTAACCATAACAGCAAAACCTCTGATGACGACAATAATCAGGGGAGATAACAACACGGCAGAGTTTTGACCAATATTTCGCAGTTGGTTATTTTAATGAGTTTACGTCTTTGAACAATCGAGCCTCCTTTTGACTGGAGGTGCGAAATTTAACAAAAAAAAATAACAAAAACGCAAAGTAGCTATTATATAGTATTTGGTGATTTAACGTTACTTAAATGTGTATTGTTTTGGTTTTGACCATCATCTTGCTGCAGAAAAGATACTCTACTAACTTTACATATAAGCATGTTGTTATCTAAACGCGCAGTGCATAAGCTTATCTGCTGCTTGAATGGCTCTGATTTTGGTTGATCGTTTGGCAAACATGCGCAAATTGAGGTCTCCAAGTTATACGAAGACGCAGAAATGGTAAGTTGAGAGTCCGTGTTGAACCCGACGTTCCCACCCTTCTTGAGAAAGGTGTAGAAGATGGAGAAGGAGCTTAATTTATGTAGGAAGCGTAATATTTATTATGCCAAACAGCGTTCCTGTTCGAAATATCTGGTATGTTAGGTTTAAACCTACGAACACACTTCCACCGGAGGTGACTGATGCTCTATCTCTGGTAGGGCTAACCGGAGCCTAACTGTCGGGTTTCCTTTGGCTGCAGCATTTCGTGCTTCCGAGTCCTAATCGTTATTTCATCTCCTTATTCGTTTATGTTCACAATGCAATATTCTTTGATGCCATTTTTAAATATAATTTTATACTACTATGAATTTCATTCTGCAGCTGTCTATTACATTTTGTCACGCCCTTTGATAACTGTGTAAGCGGTTCATAATTAAGGACAGTAGAGAAGGCAAGTTTGCTTTCAAAATTTCATTTTCACTTTAGAATTAATATATTTCTAAAAGTTTAAAACTACCATCAGATTCACAATTTCATTTAGACTATTTGAGGTAAGTGCCTTTACATGCCTTTTAAACGGACCGTTTAAGATCTGTATATTAATTTATATATATTATTGTATCTACTTGCAAATATTCTATAAAGTAAAGGAATAAGAGTCCATAACATTTAATGGGAAATGTTAACGGCCATACCTCTGTCAAACGTTTATGCATTTTGCCCATTAATAATCCCAAAGATGCTTCCTGTAGCGGTCATCAATAAATACCAATTTGTAAAGGAACACGGTTTCGAACCACTTAATGGAAACTGTTAATGACCATAACTTGACAAACGTGAACGTATTTAATGGTGCATTTGCACATTATAAATTCCAAGCATGCTTCCTATAGTGGTCTACACAATTGTGAAGTTTCATCCATATATACCAGTTATTAAAGGAATACGTGTACAAAATAGAAGTAAAGGCAATGATCAGGAATCGATACAATTAGTGACTACATAGGGAAAGAATCACAAACATGAAATAACTAGACCGTAATGGAAACATCAATAGCGGAAAGCCAAAAGGACAGTTACTTTCCCACAAAATGGTCAACTGACTATCCAAAACAAAACAATATAAGCGAAACACACACTCAAAGACCAACCATAACAAAATAAACCGCAACAGAAGAACCGCATTGGAACGGTCAGTGTAACGACTTCCACTGGTGGGGGGGGGGGGGGGAAGCTTAAATCGATTTTTCGCAGCTGCAATCCTCGCCTTTACTTCCGTCGCGATTAAGACTAGTCATTTGTTCAGTCCGCATGAAGGCCTCATAACTCATCAGTGCAACACCCCCGAGAACACAAAAATCAAACAATCACAGAGATGAAACAACGGTGAGGACTCGACAGCGAGAAACAACTGAAATGCTGGGGCAAAAGAAAACCAACAGTTGGACTCCGATGGACCCGACCATAGATAGAGCATCCGGCACCAACCAACAGTACAAAACAAGAGCTTCGCAAGCGGGGCATTATACGCCCATGGCAAATGCATATTTGGTGGACTCAAACTTGAAAACAGTATTCACTGCTCCATCATGGTGTAACTATTTTCAAGTTTCAGCCTTAATAAATGGAACATGTTTACATGACCAAATCTGCCACACCTTGATTCAGTAGTAATTAACCTCGAAACTTTACACACATCTCCACATCACAGTCTTGCTATCTACCAAGATTCAGGTTGATCGGATGAAAACTGAAGGAGGTGTTATCCCGAAAATAAAAAAACGCTTATGGACAGATGGACGGACTGGAGGACGGACGCGTTTCTGACGGACGCCAACTCCATAACATAATGCGACCGTTTTTATCAAAATGAGCATATTTTTCAGGTTGATAAGATGTTATCCGTAAACAAAATTTTTAACAAAAATTTCAAAGGGTCATAATGTTATTAATATTTGGTGTATGGTTAACCTCAAAACTTTAAGCACATCTCCACCTCAGTCTTACTATCTACAAAGTTTCAGGTTAATCAGATGAAAACTGTAGGAGGAGTTATACGGAAATGATAATGTTTACTTTTTTCAAAGGGGCATAAGTCTATAAATAGTTTGTGTACAGTTAAACTTGAAACTTTACGCATATCTCCACATCATAGTTCTGCTATCTACAAAGTTTCAGGTTGATCAGATGAAAACTGTAGGAGGAGTTATCCGGAAATGAAAATGTATATCGAAACTTTCAAAGGGGCATCACTCTTTACATATTTGGTGTATGATTAACCTCGAAACTTTACGCATATCTCCACCTTGTAGTCTTACTATTTACAAAGTTCAGGTTAATTGGATGAAAGCTGTAGGTGGGGTTGTGCGGAAATGAAAATGTTTTAACCAAATTTTCAAAGGAGCATAAGTCTATAAATATTTGGTGTAATGTTAACCTTAAAACTTTACGCATATCTCCACATCATAGTATTGCTATATACAAAGTTTCAGGTTTGTCAGATGAAAACTGTAGGAGGAGTTATCCGGAAATGAAAATGTTTACCGCTATTTTCAAAGGGGCATAACTCTATTAATATTTGGTGTATGGTTAACCTTGAAACTTCACGCACATGTCCACCTCATAGTCTTACTATGTACAAAGCTTAAGGTTAATCGGATGTAAACTGTAGGAGTCGATATCCGGAAATGAAAATGTTTACCGCAATTTTCAAAGGGGCATAACTCTATTAATATATGGTATATGGTTAATCTTGAAACTTGACGCACATGTCCACCCCATAGTCTTACTATCTACAAAGTTTCAGGTTAATCGGATGAAAACTGTTGGAGGAGTTATCCGGAAACGAAAACGTTTACGGTCGGACGGGCGGGCGGACGGACGGACGCCGACCCCATAACATAATACGTCCGTTTTTTTTTTCAAAACGGGCGTATAAAAACTAGAAAATGTGTTTGTGAAACACTATGCCCCCAACCATATGCTTGCCACTAATAGACACAAAATTAAAACAAAATAATTAAATAAAAAATGCCTCTGTCGTGAAAGAACTGTCAGGTGGTACAGTATTCATAAAATGTGCTCAAAATTTATGTAGAGTACCCAAACTGTATACGAAATATCATGAGCCTTGCTCAAGCGGTTCTCAAGATATTTTGTTCACAAAGTTTCCCTATAGCCACAATGCATAAGCCTGAAACGGGGCATAACTGTGTTGTATATTTTCGGAGTTGCGTCAAAAGTTAATCAAGTCATCTACACATTAGATCCAAACTACATACCAAATATCATAAGCCTAGCTCAAGCAGTTCTCCAGATATTTTGTTCACAAGGTTTCACTATAGCCAATGCATAAGTCCGAAAAGGGGCGTAACTCTATAATATATTTTCGGAATTTCGTCAGAAGTTAATCAAGTCATCTACACCTTAGACTCAAACTGCATACCAAATATAATGAACCTAACTAAAGCAGTTCTCCAGTTGTTTTGTTCACAAGGTTTCCCATAGCCACAATGCATAAGTACAAAAAGGGCATAACTCTATTAAATATTTTCGGAATTTCGTCGAAAGTTAATCAGGTCATCTACACCTAAGACCCAATCTGTATTATGAATATCATACCCCTAGCTCAAGCGGTTCTCCAGATATTTTGCTCACAAGGTTTCCCCATAGCCACAATGCGTAAGTCCGAAAAGGGGCATAACTCTGGAAAGACAAGTCCGACGGAAAAGAAAATAAATACGGGTTCGCTTAATTTCCATGCTCATTCCATATAGCTCAAGCAGTTCTCCAGATATTTTGTTCACAAGCTTTCTCCACAGCCACAATGCATAAGTCCAAAAAGGGGCATAACTGTCAAATAATGTCGGAATTTTGTCAAAAGTTAATCAGGTCATCTACACCTTAGACCCAATCTGTATTCTAAATATCATAAGCCTAGCTCAAGTGGTTCTCCAGATATTTTGTTCACAAGGTTTCCCCATAGCCACATTGCGTAAGTCCGAAAAGGGGCGTAAAATATAAATATTAAATATTTTCGGAATTTCGTCAGAAGTTAATCAGGTCATCTACACCTTAGACCCAAACGGCATACTAAATATCATGAGCCTAGCTTAAGCGGTTCTCCATATATTGTGTTCAGAAGGTTTCCCTATAGCCACAATGCATAAGTCCGAAAAGGGGAATAACACTGCAAAGACAAGTCCGACGGAAACGAAAAAATACGGGTTCTCTTAATTTTCAGGCTCATTCCATATATAAAATTTCAAGATCCTAGCACAAAACATTCTTCAGTTTCACATACGTATAAAGGGAACGGACAGACAGACGCACGGACTGACGGACTGACAGACTGACGGACAGGACAGAACCAATATGCCCCATCAACTTCTTCGAAGTTGGGGGCATAATTAAATTCTCTCTAATTCTCAGTAAACCTTTAAGCTGGAACCGTCATGGAACCTGAGGCCTGACCCACCGGCGTGTAATTAGAGGGAAGCAAAGTTGTCAACCGTGATTGGGTTTACTGCAGAAAAGATTTAAGTCCAACATTGTATTTTGAAACTGAATCGAAATGACGTCTATAAAATTTGGAAAAGGTTTTGGGTAGTTTATAATACCGATAACCCTGATTAAGATGTAAAGCAGTTAACATTTTGTAACGAGTGTTGAAGTCAGTATCATGACTAGACACTCTGGCAAATTGAATTAATTGCGAAATATAAACGCGATAGGATGCCGTACGAGGAACATCACCATCCCAGAAAGGACACTTTACAATCTCAAAATCCAAATCATCGCGCTTATCATAAATTTTGCAGGTCAGAAACCCATCTGCAATTGATAGATGTAAATCCAAAAACGTGGCCTCGGTATCAAAAGCATTCACTTTATTTAACTGAAGTACTGGGAGGAGGGGTGGGGGGTGGTAAATGTGACTGATCAAACAATCGAAATAGGTATTGCCAATATTTAATAAATCATCCAAATATTTAGAAGTCGAGCTAAAGACTTCAATGATTTCAGATTGGTTTTCAACATGAAGTCTATGTCATAAAAAAAAAGAAAAAAAGAACAGATCAGTCACAAGGGGTGCGCAATTCGTACCTATCGGAATACCCACAATTTGTCTTAATTACTTAGTACCAAATCTTATGCAATTTCCACTATGGGGGGGGGGGTGGTGTGGGGGGGGGGGCTTAAATCGAGTTTACGTGGCCACAATCTTCGCCCATACTTCCGTCGCGATGTAGACAAATAGAAGGCTTCCTAACTCATCAGTGCAACATCTCCGTGAACACAAATAATCAAAGAACCACAGAGATGATATAACGGTGGGGACTCGACAGCAAGAAACCACTGAAATGCCGGAGCAAAAGAAAACCAACATTTAAACTCTGATGGGTCCGACCAGAGCCAGAGCATCAGGCACAAACCAACATTGTATTAACTTAAATTCTCTCTAATTCTCAGTAAGCCTTTAGGCTGGAACCGTCTTAGAATCTTAGGCCTGACCCACTGGCGTGCAATTTATGAGGGAAGCAAAGTTGTCAACCGTGATTGGTTTAACTACCATGCATGCAGTCTGTCGTATAACATTTATGTTGTACCCAATCTTTTCATATCGAATAATGAGTTTTCGAAATAGGGTCCTGAAGTCACTGCAATTATATATTTTTCTGAATTTATATACTAAGTCACCATAAAATTCGGGCTCCGAAATGCCTTGTTGCTGCAGTTCATAGGCATTAGTACAACCAAGTACTTGCTGAATAGTGTTAACATAGTAGAACCGTCAAACAACGACCACATTGTTAGCGGCCTTTACTATCATTGTCCTCACTTCTACTTTGTCTACTGAAGCCAAAACAAACGTCTTATGGAAGTCCATTTAATGGGAATTGCTAACGTCAAATGTTAATGCATTTGATAACACAGTGTGCATATTAACAATTCATCTATAGTGGTCTATATATCTGTGAAGCTTCATCCAAATAGTCTATTTAAAAAAGAAATAAATGTCCAAATAGGATTTAATGGGTATTGTTAACGGCATAACTCCGCCTAATATTAATGTATTTTGCCCTTTAATAATCCTAAACCACACATGTCCGATATCAATGTACAGTCCAACCTGTATTAAGCAAGCACCTATCGGATATTCAAAAAGTGCTTGTTTAAAACAGGTGCTTGCTTAACACAGGTGAATTTTAATGTATTTTCCTTTTTCGGGAACTGAATGCCTGTTTGCTTAAGACAGGTTGCTTGCTTAATAGAGGTGGCCACTAAGACAGGTTTGACTGTATATACAAAATTTGAAAAATCCGTGAAAAAAAAAAATACTCAAGAAATCGATCGAAACGCCCCCAAACCACTTCTTTGGAATAGACAAGGGCCGTTACTCTGTCGAATGTTAACGGAGTTTGCCCATTAACAATCCCATGCAACTCATCCCGGGCATCAACATGTATGCAAAATTTAAAAACAAATCAGTGAAAAAATACTCAAAGTATCGATCGGCAATTGTGCGGACGGACAGACCTACGGACGGACGAACTGACACTCGAAGGTATAACATGATATACCCCAACACTATCGTAGAACTAACAGTAAGATGCTCTTAATAACAATAACACATCCGTGTTACATAATGCGTTTGGATTACCTCCAATAGGGTGAAGTTTCTGTGATATTTTTTTTTTTTTTTTACAAAACATACAAACAAAATAGAAGTGAATGCAATGATCCGCTTTACTGCTAACTCCAGCTCTTGCACGACTACTGAACTCTCTAAAGTATTAACTTCGTGTCTCACCGCTATTAAGAATCATGTTTTTAGATATTGAGAAACTGTCTATGAAAGATCAGGTAAAAATTTGTTTTGGTCTATAAAGGATTCTGGTTAGGTACTTAATAAATTAAAGTTAAGAAGTTTTCGAGCGTCTAGTCTGTCTTCATGTGATTTTTCACTCCAAACACAACTTTACCCCCTGACAAGATAAAGGAAAAACGTAGTACACTAATTTGATTGAAAGCACTTTTCACAGAGAGGGAGCTACTTTCCTTGCATGCAATGACAGACGTGCTTTCTTTACATCAGATACAAATCTAAAAAAGTAAACAATTTGGTCTTGTCAAAATATGTGTGACGCTGTATCTTTTCTATTAGATAATATTTATATTAGATTTGGAACAACATTACATAGACAAACCGTAGGTATTCCAAGGGGTGCAAACTGTGCTCCCATTGTAGCTGATTTATATTTGATTTGTTATGAACGAGATTTTATGATGTTTCTTTCTATTCGAAGACAAGCTGACATTATTGAAGCCTTTAACTCTACCTCAAGATAGTTAGATGATCTTTTTAACATTGACAACCCTTACTTTGCAGGAATGGTCAATCAAATTTATCCATCTGAGCTACAGCTAAACAAAGCCAATTATTCTGATATCGAAGTCCCATGTTTTGGATTTGCATTTGAACATTCCAAATGGTTTGGTGTCAAGTAAAATTTATGATAAGCGTAATGAATTGGATTTTAATATAGTTAATTTCCCATTTTAGGTGGTGATATTCTTCGTTCGCCATCTTACGAAGTTAATATTTTGCTGCTTTGTCGCTTCACAAGAGTGTCAAGTCATTTCGCTGATTCATAATAAAAGTTTAACTGATAAACTGCTACATCAGGGATATCAATATCATAAAGTTCGGAAAGTTTTTTCGTCGACACTATCAATTAATTTATAGATTTAAGGTTGGATCAAATAGGGATGTCACAGCCTGAGTGTTTTGGCGACATTATATATAAGTTAAGAAAAACTAGATCGCGCAGTCGATGGTATACCATCACAAATACCCGCTTTTCGTTATGACAAACACTAATGACTATGTATAAGCTAGCAAAAACTACATGTAAGTTAAAAAAAAAATGTTGGGGTCATGTTGAGGCCAAGGTCACACCAAAAGTATCCCAATTTATTCTATATTCCAAGGGCCTTCCAATAACTAAGGTTTCAGAAGTGTAACTCCAATAGTTTAGAAGATATGCCAAAGTCATATTTTCTTTAACTTTGACCTTGGGGACAAGTTGAGTTTCGCCAAAAGTATTACAATTTATTCTCTATTCCAACGGCCATCCAATAATCAAGTTTCAGAAGTGTAACTCCAATAGTTTAGAAGATAAGGCAAAGTCCTACGTTTTGACCTCTGACCTTGGAGTCATGTGTAACTCCAAAAGTTTGAATATTTATAAAAGTCATACTTTTTGACCTTTGATCTTCGGGTCATATTGAGGTCCACCAAATGTATCCCAGTTTATTCTGTATTCCAAGGACCATCAAAAAACCAAAGTTTCAGACGTGTAACTCCACTAGGTAAAAAGATATGGCAAAGTCATACGTTTTGACTTTTGGCCTTGGGGTCATGTTGAGGTTCACCGAACGTATCACAATTTATTCTATATTCCAAGGGCTATCTAATAACTAAGTTTCAGAAGTGTAATTCCAATCGTTTAGAAGATATGGCAAAGTCACACATTTTGCCTTTGCCCTTGGTGTCAAGTTGAGGTCGAGGTCACGCAAGTAGTAGCCCGATTTATTCTATATTACAAAGGCCATCCAATAACCAAAGTTTCAGAAGTGTAACTCCAATAGTTTAGAAGATATGGCAAAGTCATACTTTTGACCTTTGACCTTGGAGTCATGTTGAGGCCAAGGTCACATCAAAAGTACTCCAGTGCCATCAATATTCCATGTACTATCCACAGGCAAAGTTTTAAAAGTGTAACTTTACCGGTTGCAGAGGAGATGCATTTGCAAGAAACGCGACGGACACACAGACAGACACACACACACGGATTGACGACCACTCGACTCTGGTACGAAAACAATATACCCGATTGTCTTCGAAAAAGCGGGTCTAATTAAAGGTAAACTTAACTTTTCGGCAAAATGTCAGAAAATTACTAAACCTTACAAACGCATTGGATATAATATATTAAGGCGCAACTATACCTAATTGAGTGACACAGAGGCCTTTCTGATATTTAATCTTCATCAGTGTGTCTCAACCCCAAAGTTTTGAAACCGAAACGGATGATGGACAAGACCCGGCAAACACAGCACATCCCCCTCCGAGCACACACCGACCGACGTAGCCTATGAGACAGGTCAGCTGGAGGCATCAGGCAAGACAGCCTACCCGCGGACTTATAGTGTCCCCCACCGAGCCAACATCAGCAAATATGACCCACACTCCACGGAAGTCCCGGGCATCAGGAAGGAGATGTCCAAAGTAGCGAGACTTGCAAAATTTAAAATATAATAAAAAGCGTAAACCAAATCCGCTAAGATACATATATGCTATTCAACAGACTGCATGCATTGTGTTTGACCTAATCACGGGCAGAAATTATGCTTTCGTCTTTAATTGCACGTCGGTGGATCGGGGTTCAGACTCCATGATGGCTTTGGCTTAAAGCTATTTATTAGTTGGGCGGAGCTGGAACTTTTATGTCTTTTGCTTGGTCCAACGGGGTTCAACTGCTGGTTTTCGTTTGCTCAAGTGTTTCTGTGGTGTTCTGTTTAGATGACCAAGCGCGTTTTCCTATCGATTCATCATCCTTGTGTCAACTTGGTTTTTATTTCGATTTCTTTGTTTACCGAGTTGATTCAATGATGAGTTAGAACACCTTCATGCGAACCAAACACATTACGATAACACACCCGTGTGATATAGTGCATTTTTCAAACCTCAAAAATTGTATTTTTTCTGATGAAAATTTGTGATATTTTCCTTATTTCTGCTCCAAACATAGGTTTTGGGTGCTCGTTAGAACCGCTTCATTGAGGCGGTTCTAACGAGTACCCACAACCTATGTCTTGAAGCAGAAATAAGGAAAATAATGTTTACCCCCATAAACCCCAGCTTTCTCTATATAAAGTGGGGTTTAGGGGGTCTTTATTTCACGGACTTGTTCACGTGATGACATACTTGTTTGAATCACAGTGAAAGTGAGGGTGAGGGTTTGGATCCCGTAAAGTTAACTTAAACCCAACAGTAATTTTACTGACCGTTCCAAGATAATGTTGTTACGTTGATGATTCTGATTATCCCCCCTTTGTGGTTGTTCATTTTAGTTACGTTAGTCCTTCCAGTTTAATGTTTGTCATGTTGGTGATTCTGATTCTTTCCACCATTATTTATATTGCTCCTTTTTATTTAGGTTTGGATATTCTGAGTCACCGCCTGTTTGGGAAAGAGCTGATGACTAGGTTTACCATTGGTCCAACTGTTGTCACACCACGTTTCGACTTCTTTCAGTAGTGATACTGTGGGAAGAATTGTGGATCTGATGGTATCATTTGAACCCCGCCAAGCGAATTTGGGTCTTCGAGCATTCCGTCATGACAAATTTTAACTGCGCATGCCCAGCCATTCAGAGGGGCCAGGGATATGGTTTTCTGTCTGAAAGTTCCTCTTGATTCACTGCTTGTATGAGCGAGCGGCGAAGGTTCTGGCGAGACTGCGCGGATGCGCAGGCTCGCCTGAACCTTCGCTGCTCGCATAGGCGATAAGTACCAAAATCGCTTGACGCGGCCCATTTATAGATCGTTTCCCTCTTATTTCCAAACATTGGTTATTTGTGCTCGTTAGAACCGCCTCAATGAGGGGTATCCACAGCCTATTTCTGCATTACGAAAACACGCCTATACAAATGTATTGGAAGATTTTACCACCAAAAGAGGAAAATTTCCAGATAAATAAATCTGATATGTTTTCTAATTTTTGCTCAAAACATAGATTGCGGGGACTCGATAGAACCGCCTCACCTCAATTTTGAGCAGAAATAAGAAAAATAATGTTTACCCCTTGGACGGTCCAACTCTCACCGCTTTGCCTGGACAGGCTTAGGTCCTCTAAGCGGTTTACCAGTACCCATGTGCGGCCGGATTTCAGCTCTGTGTGGAAGCATCGTGCAGTCCATTTGACCCCCATAAACCCCACTTTTATATAGTGACATGCATTCATAATGTCAAATTTTAATTACTGCCCTGTAGTATGGCATTTCTGTAGTACTGCAAGTAGTAATAAAATGGAAAAAATCCAAGAAAGAGCACTCAGATTTATTAATAATGATTTTATTTCACCTCTTAGCACCCTTTTAATTATAACGAAAACAGCCCCACTTCATGTCAGAAGAATGAAATCTATGGCTTCTGAAATTTATAAAATTTTTAATGATATATCACCTTTTTATCTTCAGGATCTTATTCAAGTCAAAGAATCACAGTATAACTTAAGAAATGTCAAGACAGCAGAGGTACCAAGAGTGAGGACTACTCGGTACGGAATCAGGTCCTTTCGGTATGAGGCGGCCCGAATATGGAACAGTCTCCCAAATGAGATTAGACTTGCAGAGTCGTATCCTCAGTTTCGGAGGCTGTTGCGTGCTTGGGATGGCCTTGGCTGCGTGTGCCCTGTCTGTACTGACTAGTCCTCGCCCTGCATGAGCTCTGTTTTACTGTGTTTTTGTTTTTATTTCCAGTCCTGCGCCCCTTCTTTGCCATTTTCGTTTTCGGTATATGGGCTCTTTGAGATGGCCTCAAAGGGCTATTATGCATCTTTCGCCTTTTCGTTGTACCATGGCAAAGCGGGGGTAGCTAGGCCTAAAACTTTATTTTGCTTTATAGTGCTAAAAATTCGTTTTAATTCCTGCTGCTTCTTTATAATATATTTAATGTGCTTTCCTTTCAGTGATGCATGCCTTTTATTTTCCTGGTTTTCTCCTTTTCATCTTGCTTCCTGTGATATATGTATCTATAGTTTTATTCGCTTGCATGCCTGTGATCCCTTGTTATTTGTACATTTGTTTGTCGAAATAAAAGCCCTACAGGGCTTATGTTATGAGTTGCCATATTCGACAATAAACAAATCTTCTGTTCTGTTCTGTTCTGTTGGAACCCCAGTTTTACTATATGAAATTGGGGTTAAAGAGTGTCAAAATTATATAGGCGTGTTTTCATGATGGGAAGCAGTGTAAGTAAAATAATGTATACCCCTGTAAACCCCAGTGTCACTATATAAAAGTGGGGTTTATGGGGGTCAAATGGACTGCACGATGCTTCCACACAGAGCTGAAATCCGGCCGCACATGGGTACTGGTAAACCGCTTAGAGGACCTAAGCCTGTCCAGGCAAAGCGGTGAGAGTTGGACCGTCCATGCGTATGACCCCTATTGGTTTAATTGGGCGACAGGGCTTGGGAAGTCATTTCATCTCGATGTCAGGTAAAAGTCCCACAAAATTGGAAGCAACGTCTCCAAAATGACCTTTTCAGTGTTGGCAGGGACGTTAAACCTCAAATCAAACAAACAATATGGGGGTCAAAATTATATAGGCTTGTTTGCGTAGAGATTTTAGACAAAATAATAGAAGAAAAAAAAACATTTTATTTTCTTCTTTTCTGCTTTACATTTTTAAGTATACAAACTAGGGTAACAAGTACATTACCAATTGTGACCAATAATCCAAATGTAATGTTTACTCATTATGCATAAGTTTTAAAGCCCATGCAATTTAAACCCATATCGATACTACCGATATCAGGAAGATACTTTATGCTCTCTCTCTCTCTCTCTCTCTCTCTCTCTCTCTCTCTCTCTCTCTCTCTCTCTGGCACTAAGCACAGACAGCCCCCGCCCATCGGGGCTTGAAGACATATTTGGGCTGCATGATGCTTCCACGCAGAGCGCGAACCGACCCGCACACTAGTACTGGTAAACCGCTTAGAGGATCTAAGCCTGCCCAAGCAAAGCGGTTCGAGTCGGCCCTCCCATTCTTATAAATCATATTTGTTTCATTGGGCGGTAGGGCTTGAAATGTTATTTCATCTCAATGTCGGGTAAAAATCCCACAAAACTGGAAGCAACGTCACCAAAATGACCTTTACAGTGTTGACGGGGACGTTAAACCTCAAATCAAACAAACAAACCAAACACAGATTGTGCCTCGTGTAAAACCAACCCACCCTGACAAGGTGGTTATAATGCGCTCCCAGAAAGAAGTAGATACATGCGACTTGCTAGACTCATATCCCTAATGACAGCTAGATTACCCTAAGTGTGTCTTCTCTGAAAACTTTAATCTTTAATAACCCATTACGATAACAAGCCAATACAATTCTGACCCCTTTGAACCGCACTTGTATAGTAAAACGTCGGTGGTTGAGGGTGGGGGTGGGGGGTTGTTATATTTCTTATTTCTGCTATAAAATATAGATTGTGGGCAATCGTTAGAACCGCCTTGATGAGGCGGTTCTAACGTGTGCCCACAATCTATATTTTGAGCAGAAATAAGAAAAATATCACAATTTTTCATCAAGAAATTTTCTATTTTGCGGCGGTAGAATTTACAATGCATTTGTGTAGGCGTAATGCAGGCATTAGAGTGTAAAGCATTTCAAAATCGGTCCTTAACCAAAATATGCCGGGAGGCCCTTTTTGGGGACAATGGCAAACAGTGCAGAACTAGATCAGACACAGAACGCGGCGTCCGATCCGGCTCTACACAGTGACTGTAAGCTCACGGAACATACATTTTTGTACAACTTGCATCAAACAATATATACCTGACACCCCTATAAATTAGAATAGAACACTCCAAACTTGAAAGGTGGAAGGTTCTATTGTAATATCGGGGTTAAGTTCCATTACGAAAACACGCCTATACAAATACATTGCCAATTTTTTGGCCAAAAATTAGAAATTTTAAGGTGAAAAATTGTCATATTTTTCTTATTTCTGCTCAAAACATAGATTGTGGAGACTCAATAGAACCGCCTTGGCGAGGCGGTTCTATCGAGTACCCAAAATCTATGTTTTTGAGCAGATATAAGTACAAAATAATGTATACCCCCTTAAACCCCAGTTTTACTATATAAAAGTGGGGTATGAGGGGGTAAAAAATATATAGGCCTGTTTTCGTGATGGCATATCAGAAACAAATGACAAGAAGCATACACGCTGTGGAGCTATTGTTTTAATACATGTAATGCCTTTCTGCCTTCATTTACATTTAAACAATGGCCAATTCATTGACATAATCAATTATAACCTTATATTATATGAGCCCCGCCAAGCGAATTTGGGTCTTCGAGCATTCCGTCATGACAAATTTTAACTAAGCATTCCCAGCCATTCAGAGGGGCCAGGGATATGGCTTTCTGTCTGAAGGTTCCTCTTGATTCACTGCTTGTGTGAGCGAGCAGCGAAGGTTCTGGCCAGACCGCGCGTATGCGCAGGCTCGACTGAACCTTCGCTGCTCGCATAGGCGATAAGTACCAAAATCGCTTGACGGGGCCCATATTATAAAAATACAAAATACCTTACAAAATAAACTTATATTATTTTATTGTAATCTTCTCATGCCATCGTTTTGCTACAGACCCAATACAATAAACAGGGCGATATCAAGACGAGGCAAGGACGTAGACAAACTACATATTATTACATTCAGAAGAATTGACAAAAAGACATTGTGCTTTTAACAGACTCGTGGTTGGAGGATGAGACTAATGCACAGGTAAATGGCTTCCAACATTTTTTTATTTTAACAGAACTGCTAAATAGCGGGCTGCAAAAGGAAAATGAAGTGTAAAATTCCGCTATTAAGACCACCTAAAATTAAGACTAAATCTGATTTTAAAAACTCTTTGATGAGGTTCAGTCAAGCTTTCTTTTTGTTTTCTACACTTAGTATCTCAAATTAAGAAACCACCTTTTGGACTGTTCAAAAGTGCTCTTAAAGACAACTTTTGAACAGTCCAAAACCATTAGGAAAACATGGCCGTGTGAAATAATGGCGTCCAACATGGTGTCAGAAGTCAAATATATTAGATAAAAATGATAACATCTTTCTAATTTCTGCTTTCGGCATAGATTGTGGGTGCTCGTTAGAACCGCCTCAATGAGGCGGTTCTAACGAGTACCCACAATCTATGGTTTGGAGCAAAAATAAGGCAGATAATGTTTACCCCCTTACACCCCACTTTTCCCTATATAAAATGGGGTTTAGGGGGGTCTTCGTTTCACGGACTTGTTATCGTGATGACGTGGCCTTAATAGACCACCATTTGGACTGTTCAGTCGAGCTTTCTTTCTGTTTTCTACACTTAGTATCTCATATTAAGAAACCACCTTTTGGACTGTTCAAAAGTGCTCTTAAAGACCACAGGCCCCCGCCCATAGGGGCTTGAAGAAATATATGGGCTGCATGATGCTTCCACGCAGAGCTGAATCCGGCCCGTACACTAGTACTGGTAAACCGCTTAGAGGATCTAAGCCTGTCCAGGAACCGCGGTGCGAGGCGGACTGTCCATGCTAATAAACCCTATTGGTTTCATTGGGCGACAGGGCTTGGGATGTCATTTCATCTCAATGTCGGGTAAAAGTCCCACAAAATTGAAAGCAACGTCTCCAAAATGACCTTTACAGTATTGATGGGAACGTTAAACCTCAAATCAACCAACCAATCTTAAAGACCACTTTTGAACAGTCCCAAACGTGGTCTTAATATAGGGATTTTACTTGGAACATAGTGATGAACGCGTGAATGATAGTATGAATAACTTCTATTTCTCGGAAGGTTTAAGCAGAAGGTGGTGGAGGATAATAATAACCCATTAAGTAACAGAAACCCCTAAACGGTAGCCTGGCAAACAGTGCAGGCCCAGATCAGACGCCGCAGAACGCGGCGTCTGATCCGGGCCTTCACTGTTTTCTAAAAAAAATCAGTCATTTTCCAAATTAATTTTGATGAAATCAAAACCTGACACCCCTAAATTTTGAAATGGACTCCTGCTACATATAAGGAGGAAGATTCCATTTGGTACTAAAAGGGTTAACAAATGGTCCAATACAATGTTTTTTCAGATGATAGATGTATATTGTTTTATGTAAACGCATTGTGGCAAATAACCCGGATTACATGTACCTACATGCATTGTTACTCGGGATACCGTTAACAGCAACGATATTGGCCTCACAAACGTCCCCGACTATGTTCTTACAAAGGACCTTCTCCGTTGTTTCGCCACCTCTGATTAACGACGGGCTGCATGTAAGTGAAATAATATTGCAATGGTCGTTTTGTTTGTTTGATTTGAGGTTTAACGTCCCCGTCAACGCTGTATAGGAGCTTTTACCCGACATTGAGATGAAATGACTTCTCTAGCCCTATCGCCAAATGAAACCAACAGGGTTTATACGCATGGACGATCCGACTCGCTCCGATTAGCCTGGGCAGGCTTACATTCTCTAAGTGGTTTACCAGTACTCGTATGCGGTCGGTTTCAGCTCTGCGTAGAAGCACCATGCACGCATCTATTTCTTCAAGCCCCGATGGGCAGGGTTTTGGAAGGGTGGTAAAAGAAAACAAAATGACACTTTACCATTATAAATAAATTGCCGCTATTTTCATAAGGAGTATGATATGTAATAACGGGCCCTTTCCCCTCAATTACTTTAGAATTGCATCGCCAGGGCGTATATATGAATTATGATAACTAATATATACACAATATTGTATTCACATTTCTTGAATATATCTTCATTAGCCCCTTCCTTCTTCATTATGATAACATACCCATGCTACATAGTGCATTTTTCACACCTCCAAAATGGCTACTTTTCTGACGAAAACCTGGGATATTTTTCATATTTAAATTGCAAACATAGGCTGTGGGTGCTCGTTAGAACCGCCTCATTGAGGCGAGTACCCACAAACTATGTTTTGGAGCAGAAATAAGGAAAATAATGTTTACCCCCGTAAACCCCAGTCTACATAAAGTGGGGTTTAGTGGGGTCTTTATTTCACGGACTTGTTCACGTGATGTGAGCTAAGGATTCCGTCCATTGAAAATATCATGTAACGAGGTTTGTCGTTACAGCAAATGATATATATATATATATATATATATATATATATATATATATATATATATATATATAATATATATATATATATATATATATCTCAAAGTCTTTTTTCAAAAGAAAACCAACTAAAAGTCTTTTATTTTGCACATTATATATATATTACTACGGTACCTGGTCTGGCGCTATGAATTAAACCCAGTGGCCCACACTACTCGTGTCTAGAACAAATTCCCAGTGTCCCATTGAGTCATTGAAGTTTTGTGATATTCCCATAATAATAAAAGTTAATTTAAATGTTGGTGGTTGAACGTCTTGACGTTTTTGCTTTGCATCATGTTAACAATTCCGTGAAACGAAAACCTCTCTGAACCCCACTCTATATAGAAAGAATCCGGGTTTGCAGGGCTCTTCATTATTTTGCTTATTTCTGCTCTAAGATTTATTCTGTGTTTACTCATTAGAACCACCTCAGTGAGACGTTTCTCACGTGAAACAAAAACAATGTTTGGAGTATAAGTAAGAAACAAGAAAAGTATAACAAGTTTTCTAACATGTTATACATGTACATCACGGGAATAAGTCCGTTAATGAGCACCCCTGTAAATCCCATTTTATAAGCTGGGGCTTACAGGTGTTTACACTATTTTGTTTATTTCATTTCGAAGACATAGATTGTGGGTATTCGTTGGAGCCGCCTCCATACCGAACCTTTTCCTTCACTGTCGGCGAACGGAATAAATCGTGAATTTCTGTTAAAACCTGTCTGAGCGATATTCGAGTTATCTACCTGTACCCCGCTAGGAAACTGACAGGAGCAAGGTACAAAGAATATCCAATATTTTTTTTTCTCTAATTATTAATCATATATCCATGTATCTGCAGATATGACACCTCGCTTAATATATCTACCTGTATGTATTCAAAGCAGCGCGTGCTCACTTTTAAGTGTGAAAAAGAACTAACTTCTTGCCTTTTCATTTCGAGGCATCCAGTATGAACGAACATATTGAACATATTGAAGAGCTTTGTTTGTTTGTTTGTTTGTTTGTTTGATTTGAGGTTTAACGTCCCCGTCAACACTGTAAAGGTCATTTTGGAGACGTTGCTTCCAATGTTGTGGGACTTTTACCCGACATTGAGATGAAATGACATCTCAAGCCCTGTCGCCCAATGAAACCAATAGGGTTTATTAGCATGGACCGCGGTTCCTGGACAGGGATTAGATCCTCTAAGCGGTTTACCAGTACAAGTGTGCGGGCCGGATTCAGCTCTGCGTGGAAGCATCATGCAGTCCATATATTTCTACAAGCCCCTATGGGCGGGGCCGCTATATTGAAGAGCTACATTATGTACAATTGCTTGATAATAATAATTATATTAATGATAATAATTATAATTATTATTATTATTATTTAGTAGTAGTAGTAGTAGCAGTAGTGTTTTTTTTTTTTTTTTTTTTTGTTTTGTTTTCTGACATGTAGGATATTGGGTCTATATGTTAAGATGTCTGTGTCATGAACATCCTTGTTAATTGGAAAGTTGGGGTTTACAAGAGTATATATTATATTTCTTTTTCTTGCTGAAAAACATAGCTGGGGTGTTGCAAAAAGCATCCATAATCTATTTTTGTACCCTTAAATCCCACTTTATGCAGAAAATTACTGGAACCTATTGCATCACATTGGTGTGTTGTGTAATGCACGGCTAATCACGCGTGTACTTTTCGGTAATTAAGGACAACCTAATGTATTTCTTAATCTGGCCCGTTGTTACCACCATTTTAAAGAGACTCTTGTCCAGTGTTTTTAAATAAGGGTTAAGGTAAAATATGATAGTGAAACATTCTCGAAAGGGCTCCTGACACTGATTCACCTTTTTATGCATTTATTTTATCTATTTATTTAAATAAATAGCGCCATGAAAAATATTGTTAGCCAAACACGAAAACAAACCTGTAGAAGACTCTATCAAGATGAACTCAGATGAGACAGTTCTTACATTAAAACCAATTTTCTGTCTGCCCAAGTCATTACGTCGATATACAGTGTATACATTGTATATTTCTTAAATAATCAAAAGGACGCCATAAAAATAACATAAGAGGTAAACACAGATAAGCCTATTTATTTATTTATTCTGACCTAAATAGTGTTGACTGTGTTAAACTCCAAAACAACCAAACAAACAAACAAAATCATCTATTTATTTATTTATTTATTTATTTATTTATTTATTAGACATTTCACTCCGATGTGAATCGGCTGTAAATTTAAACACAATGTCTGTCCAAGTCATAATTGACACCTTAAGAGTTAACAATACACCGATATACAGTATATTGTATTAGATATTCCTGAACAATTAAAAAGACGTCATAAAAGGAACATAATAGATAAACACAGATACGCATATTTATTTATTTATTTATTTAATTATTTATTTATTATAAAAGACATTTCACTCCTATTTGAATCGGTTGTAATGTTTGTTCCGAACAATTTTAATACAATTTCGAAAAATGTTGTTTGTCAATTATGATTGACACTTTAAGAACTTGCCTAAAAATCGGTCACAGAAGGTGAATACAGATGCGACATATTTATTTTTGTTTTGTTTGAATGGGGTTTAACGTCCCTGTCAACACTATTTAGATCATTTTGGAGACGTTGCTTCCATTTTTGTGTGATTTTCACCCGACATTGAGGTGAAATGACATCTCAAGCCCTACCGCCCAATGAAACCAGTAGGCTTTTATGCACTGGACGATCTGACTCACACCGCTTTGCCTGGACAGGCTTAGTCCTTTTATTAAAGCGGTTAACCAGTACTCATGTGTGGTCAGATTCAGCTCTGCGTGGAAGCACTATGCAGCCAAATTTATTTCTCCAAGCCCCGATGGGCGGGGACGATTATTTATTTATTTATTAAAATGTGGCATGCGATTCCTATGTGAATGAACTGCAATATTTTAAGATCACACCACAAAAAAAAAAACACGCCTATATAATTGTGACCCCTATAACCCACTTTTATGTAGTAAAATGTGAATCATCATTTGTCTTATTTCTGCTAAAACATAGATTGTGCTTAGTGGTAAGATTTGTTTGATTTGAGGTTTAACGTCCCCGTCAACACAGTATTGGTCATTTTGGAGACGATGCTTCCAATTTTGTGGGACTTTTACCCGACATTGAAATGAAATGACATCTCAAGCCCTGTCGCCAAATGAAACCAATAGGGTTTAAAAGCATGGACGGACCGACTCGCGCCGCTTTGCCTGGGCAGGGCTCTAAGCGGTTTACCAGTACTCGTGTGCGGGTCGGTTTTAGCTCTGCGTGAAAGCATCACGCAGCCCATCAAAGATTGGACTGTTCCTATATTCATTTACTTATTTGAATCAATCAAAATGTTATCTGCACATATTATGATTGGCACTTCACATAGTAGAGTTTTTGTGTATTGCGACGACGGACACGCGCCTTAACCTCGTCATCATGATAACACACCTATATAATTCTGACCCACGTGTACAGTAAAACTGGGGCTTATAGGGGTATACACTATTTATCAGACTGTTGCTCTAAAACCTCAAATCAAACACACAAAAGAAATACCTTTGTTAACCTTTAAACAAAAAGAAATGCCTTTGATATGCGGAAAATAGAGACAATTCCGACAGAAGAACTTTAAACCCGTTTCTACTAAAGTAGACGAATTATTAAAACAATTGTTTGTATCACCTTATATTGTCATTATGTATGATGGGTTGAGAGAATAAAATATTTGATTGGTCGATCTCTTTAAACCACACTTTGATATAGTAAAACAGGGGTTTACAGTGGTATACATTATTTTATTCTTATTTCTGCTCAAAACAAAGATTGTGGATACTCGTTAGGCGGTTCTGACGAGTTCCTATATGAAAAATAGCAGAATAAGTAGAAGTAAAACAAAGATCAGGAATCGATACAATTAACTTACTCCACCCATCAAAGACACCAAAGGGAAAGAAACACAAACATTAAGCAACCAGACCATAATGGAAACCTAAACAAAGGAAGGCCATAAGGACAGTTACTTTCCCACAAAATGGCCATATGGCCATCCAAAATAAAAAGACACAAGTGATACAAACAGTAAGTAACAAACAACACCATAAATAAACCGCCACTGAAGAACCGCCTTGGAACGGTCAGTGGAATGATTTCCACTGGGGGCTTAAATCGATTTTACGTGGCCACAATCCTCGCCCTTACTTCCGCCGCGATTTAGACAAATAATTCGTTCAGTCCGCATGAAGGCCTCCTAACTCACCAGTGCAACATCCCCGTGAACACAAAAATCAAAAAAATCTTCAGTTTTTTTGTTTTTTTTTTGTGGTAAAATTGTCAGTATAGGCGTGATTTAGTAATGTGCATTTGGACTCTTCCCTTTTTTATTTCAGTCAAAGTCGTCAACAGAATGGCACACAGTGTAGATCTAGAGAAAAGACGGCTCACCCTGAGCAGTCGCATCATGATCTATACTGATCGCAAAGTATCTGTACGGACAGGCAGAGTTGATAATACAAATTTAAATCATTAATAGAATAGCAAACAGTGTAGATCCAGATTAGGCGCCTCACAACCTATGTCTGGGGTATAGAAAAGAAACATACATCACGAAAACACGCCTATATAAATCTGACACCCTTGAACCCCACTTTTATATAGTAAAACTGAGGTTTAAAGGGGTCAACCTTATTTTTATTATTTCTGCTCTAAATATAGATTGTGGTACTTGTTAGAACCACCTCGATGAGGCGGTTCTAACAATTACCCACAATCTATATTTTGAGCAGAGGTAAGAAAAATATCAATCTTGAAATTTTAGATTTTTAGGCTGTTAAGTTTATAATGTATTTATATAGGCGTGTTTTTGTAATGCACAAATTTTCATCGGAAAAGTAGCCAATTCGGAGATATGAAAGAATGCACTATTTCACATTACGATGACACACCCGTGCGACATAGTGCATTTCTTCACATCTCCAAAATGACTAATTTTTGATGAAAATTTATAATATTTTTCTTAAAACCACTGCAAACATAGGTTGTGGGTGCTCGTTAGAACCGCCTCATTGAGGCGGTTCTAACGAGTACCCACTACCTATGTCTTGGAGCAGAAATAAGGAAAATAATGTTTACCCCCGTAAACCCCAGTTTTCTCTATATAAAGTGGGGTTTAGGGGGGTCTTTATTTCACGGACTTGTTCACGTGATGTATGTGGATGCATCTGATGTACAGGTTTTGTAAAAAAATGTGAATGAAATTTCCTTGTAAATTAGTACGTCTAGACGAAGACAATCGTATTGCAACCTAATTATTGGTTTTTAGCCAATTATCAGACTGCTGTTAAATAAAAGATACGGTAACATGAATTTAATACAAATATATTCGAATGCAACTATGCTTTAGTAACATAAATCCAACATAACTCATAAAACTACTAGGAAATATGCTTACTGACTTTAATGCGTTTTAAACAGAAAACTAGTTTTAATGGGGCACCTGAGTATATACATGTGTCTGGGATGAATATATTTCATAATTAATACTCTGAGTACATATGTATTTGTATACATCTACGAATAAAATCGCCCAAGAAAAATATGATAAAAGGATGCTTTGGGGTGATATGAAAACAAAAGGACCATGCTGGTCCTATATCGCTCACCTGAGCTAAAGGATTGAAAGCTTCAGGAAGTTCCAATCTTTACCAAAAGATTTATGCTGATGACAAGGTCAAAAACAAGTATTTTCAGCATTCAATAGTACTTCACTCTATGAGAGATAGACAGACATCACCAACTCGTCCAGACTTTCATTCCAAACCTACTTATATGCTAGAGCCCCCGCCCATAGGGGCTTGAAGAAATATATGGGCTGCATGATGCTTCCACGCAGAGCTGAATCCGGCCCGCACACTAGTACTGGTAAACCGCTTAGAGGATCTAAGCCTGTCCAGGAACCGCGGTGCGAGGCGGACCGCCCATGCTTATAAACCCTATTGGTTTCATTGGGCGACAGGGCTTGAGATGTCATTTCATCTCAATGTCGGGTAAAAGTCCCACAAAATTGGAAGCAACGTCTCCAAAATGACCTTTACAGTGTTGACGGGGACGTTAAACCTGAGATCAAACAAACAAATACTTATATGCTAGTTTCAAGAAGATTCGATCAAAACTAAAGGACTTATGGTGATGAAAATGTACAAAATTGGCATAGTTAGCAAAGAAGGGGACTTAACTCTGTGAGTAGTGTGCTAACAATGTTAGTTTGCAAACACATTCTAGCTTTTAACTCTAACTTACTTATATGTAAGTTTCAGGAAGGTCCTTTCAAAACTTATCTTTTCACTCATGTAAGATCCTCTATTTAGGTCATATAGAGCCAGGCCCAGAGGTTATAAAACATTTTTATGTTGTTAGCTAGTTCATGGGTTACCTACCTTCCTTATTTTTTCTGTGCGTGTGTGTAAAACGAGTAAATCTGTGGAAGAATGTGGCCTTGGCGTAAGAAAGGTCAAGGTTAACAAAATGTCGCCATTTGAACAAACATGATAGGGCCCGAGTCCCCAATATTGTTTACCAAGTTTCAAGGTCATCGGTCGTTTGGTCCCTGAGAATGCGATTTTCAAAGGTGTTTACCATATATGGGCATGGTGGACATTTTTGTCATGTGACACAGACTTTAAATGGAATTCGTTTCCGCTGACCGTTCCGAGGCGGTTCTTCTGTCGCGGTTTAATTTTGTTATGGTTTGTCTTTAGGTGTTTTTGTCGCTTATGTTGTTTTATTTTTGATAGACTATTGGTCATTTTGTGCAAAAGTAACTGTCCTTTTGGCTTTCCGCTATTGATGTTTCCATTAGGGTCTGTTGTTTAATGTTTGTGTTTCTTTCCCTTTGGTGCCTCTGATGGGAGCTTTGGGTTGATTGTATCGATTCCTGATCATTGCCTCCACTTCTATTAAAGAAAAAATGTTTGTTCCCCTACCCATGGCAACTCCACATGTAATTTGGTTCAAATCGACCTTCTAGTTTCAGAGGAAATGAAGTTTGGAATTGCTTGGCTTCTCAAGTGAGACAAGAACATTTATCTGTTTATTTCCCCTTTTGTGTCCTTTTTCCCAACTGTTTTAATTTTCTAACACCATTTTCAAGATGCAGAGAAACCTCTTAACAATTTCTTATAAGAGTTAAGTGTGAGGAAATAAGATGCATTAAACTCTGTAAATACGAATGCTACGAATTTCAAATCCCCGACTACTAGTTTATATGCGCAAAATCCCAACGCTAAGGTAATGCAGCTGTGTAGCTGAGCAGACAACAGACAAATATGTGTCTTATAACGTCGTGTACCCCAAAGACAGGCTTTCTGTTGACAAGGCTCATACGAACAGGTCCGTGCCATTATGTGCTAAAATGGCGTCCTTCATATCTCTAGAGCACGCATTTTTAGATGAAAATATTAAATTATTTTCTTTCCTCTTCGAAGCGGCTCTAACAAGCGCCTCAATCTATGTTTTGGAACGAAAAAGCATTATAGGTGGCCACAATCTGCGCCCTTTGTTATGTCGTGGTAAATGTATGCTGGCTGCCAAAAGTCACTCCTTTAAGTTTCGATAAGCCCTGCAGTGGAAAACGTTTCACTGACCGTTCCAAAGTGGTTCTTCTGTCTTGGTTTATTTATGTTATGGTTTTGTCTTTTGAGCCTGTGTATCGCTTATATTATTTTGTTGTGGATAGCCCATCGGCCATTTTGTTGAAGAAAAAAAACCCTGTTCATTTGGTTTTCCGCTATTGATGTTTCCAATAAGGCCTAGTAATTGCATGTTTGTGTGTTTTTCCCTTTCGTGTCACTGATGGGAGCTGTGGGTTAATTATATCGATTCCTGATCAATGACTTCACTTCTGTTTTTAGCACGGGTATGTCAGCATTAGGAATGGCCTTTGTGGATTTAATATGGCCACGTAAAATCTATTTAAGCACCCCCAGTGGGATTCGTTTCACTGACCGTTTCAGGGCGATTCTTCTGTCGCGGTTTATTTTGTTATAGTTTGTCTTTGAGTGTTTGTATCGCTTATATTATTTTGTTTTGGATAGCCAATTGGCCATTGTGTTGGAAAAAAACTGTCCATTTGGTTTTCCGCTATTGATATTTCCCTTAAGGCCTAGTAATTGCATGTTTGTGTGTTTTTCCCTTTCGTGTCACTGATGGGAGCTGTGGGTTAATTATATCGATTCCTGATCAATGACTTCACTTCTGTTTTTAGCACGGGTATGTCAGCATTAGGAATGGCCTTTGTGGATTTAATATGGCCACGTAAAATCTATTTAAGCACCCCCAGTGGAATTCGTTTCACTGACCGTTCAAGGGCGGTTCTTCTGTCACGGTTTATTTTTGTGATGGTTTGTCTTTGAGTGTTTGTATCGCTTACATTAGTTTATTTTGGATAGCCAATTGACCATTTTGTGGGAAAATAACTGTCCTTTCGGATTTCCGCTATCGATGTTTCCATTGGGGTTTGTTGTTTCATGTTTGTGTTTCTTTCACTTTGGTGTCTCTGATGGGAGCTGTGGGTTAATTGTATCGATTCCTGATCACTGCATGCATTTCTATTTTTATGAAATAATCTGAAACAGAACAAAAATTATTGTCAAAACGACAGATTGTGATATGATTAAAAGTTGTACTCGTAATTTTAGTTTGTGGACTTTTAATGGTGAAACTTGCTCATATCACAACTGCCCACTATATTCTATGCTTTGATGAAAATCTAAAAAAAAACTGCTTAATAATGTTAGGCCACTTTTTCTTGTATAAGTTGGATGGTTTGTTGATTTGAGGTTTAGCGTCCCTGTCAACACTGTAAAGGTCATTTTGGAGACGTTGCTTCCAATTTTGTGGGACTTTTACCCGGCATTGAGATGAAATGACATCTCAAGCCCTGTCGCCCAATGAAACCAATAGGGTTTATAAGCATTGACGGGCCGACTCGCACCGCTTTGCCTTGGCAGGGCTAGATCCTCTAAACACTTTACCAGTAATCGTGTGCAAGTCGGTTTCAGCTCTGCGTGGAAGCATCATGCAGCCCATCTATTTCTTCAAGCCCCGATGGGCGGGGGCCGTTTCTTGTATAAGCAGCTGTTAACAATGATGTGCATTATATTATAAATAAAGACGATCTTAATCGAGATTTATGGGAAGTGCATGGAACTGAAACGAGCCTTTATTGAGTTTCAAACATTTCATGTGAAATGATTTCATAACGGTTTAAAATGCGATTTTAATGTCAGAAGACTGTCAGTAGAAAACATAGGGTTGTCTCTGAAGGCGTCATGACAATACGCGCCAGTCATCACGCAAACATGCCTATATAGTTTTGACCCCCTTAAACCCCACTTTTATGTAGTGAAACCGGGGTTTACACGGGTAAATCTTATTTTTCGTATTTCTGCTCTAAATATAGATTGTGGGTGCCTGTTAGAACCGACACGCGGAGGCGGTTCTAACGAGCACCCACAATCTATGTTTTGAGCAGAAATCTGAAAGAAGATCAGGATTTTTATCTGAAAATTTTCAATTTTGGTGTTAAAATTTTACCAATATATTTGTATACGCGTCTTCGAAATGAAGCAGTGCTTTTTGCACTTCTGGTGAAATGGTTTTTATGACATGAAGTTATCTGTGGAACAGGTCGGTATATGATAAATTAACAGTTAACCATGTCGCATACAGCTGGAATATTTGATTCTAGTGAGTGAATATTGAACATATTAATTTAAAATGTTGACTATAATACTAAAAATTTCCAAAAAAATGTCATATTTTCGAGACGAGAATATTGCGTCTACCTTATGAACCGCTGTCTGTTCTTAAAAAGAAGGATATCTTCATCATTTCAACACATATAGAGTAGAACGTATTTACAAGATGGTTAAAGTTCTCGAAATGCAAAATGAATTGTCTGGCAGTGCCTGAAAATGATATTGAAACATATGTCAGAACCAAATGCCCCTTATTATAAATAGTGCAGCGATATATTTGGGATGTAACAGATGTTACAAATTATTATCCCTTCATTACTTTCAAGATCGTATGAGAAAGAATAATGTCCATTACGAAAACACGCCTATATAATTTTGACCCCCTCAAACCCCACTTTTATACAGTAAAACTGGGGTTTACAGGGGTAAACCTTATTTTTTTTTATTTCTGCTCTAAAATATAGATTGTGGCTAGTCGTTAGAACCGCCTCATCGAGGCGGTTCTAACGAGTACCCACAATCTATATTTGGAGCAGAAATAAGAAAAATATCACAATTTTTCATCATAAAATTTGCATTTTTTCGGCGATAAAGGTGGCAATGTATTTGTATTGGCGTGTTTGCGTTATGGATATAATTATTTATTTCTTTCAGAACTGTACGATGCAGATATCAGCTCTCGAAGCACACACAGAATGAACAGAACGAGTATCATTTTGGTGAGCATATGAACTAATAATCTAGACAGATTGTGGCCACGTAATATCATGATGATGATGATTTCGTGTTAAACGACCCGTCAACCCTCTTTGTGGGTCATAAGCGTCACGCGGTTAATGGTCAAACGGCATGACCACGTAATATCCATTTTAGCCCCTCAGTGGAGTTCGTTTCACTGACCGTTCCAAGGCGGTACTTCTGTCGCGGTTTATTTTTGTTATGGTTTGTCTCTGAGTGTTTGTGTCGCTTATATTATTTTATTTTGGATAGCCTGTTGGCTATTTTGTGGGAAAGAAACTGTCCTTTTGGCTTCCCGCCTTTGATGTTTCCATTAGGGTCTGTTGTTTCATGTTTGTGTTTCTTTCCCTTTGGTGTCTCTGATAGGAGCTGCGGGTTAATTGTATCGAATCGCGATCATTGCCTTCACTTCTATTTAATTTAACATTAGATAATGTTTCTTCACATAGCTCCTGCTTTTTGGTGACTGATGAGTGCTAGTTTCATATCGATTCATGCCTTCACATTGGAATCGAGTATGTGTTTGAATTCCATAAATCTATCATGCATTTAGCGTACGTGTCGAAATTCTACTTGGACATCTTGTGTTGGTAGAATGAAGATCCGTTTTTGTATCAGTAATGTGGAGTGAGCGAGTGAGTTTTAGTTTCACGTCCCACCAACAGCTAAGGTCATACGGAGACGGGACCTCGGTTTAAAGACTCATCCGAAAGTCTGGAGAAGCCCGAGGTCGATCCTGCAATCCCTGGTTTACAAGGCGAGTAGCGTAACCACTTCACCACGGAGGCTTCTATCAGTAATGTGGACGAAACAGGTAAACTCAATTTTATGTCCAGTATGGACCCTAAATTAATTGTTGCCTGTTAGAAAATAACTCACTTTTCTGTAATTAGCCTATTAATCGGGTTTATTTATTCTTACATCACGAAAACACACGCTTATAATTTTGACCTCCAAGAACCCCACTTTTATAAAGTAAAACTTGGGTTATAGGGGTAAACCTTAATTTTCTTATTTCTGCTCTGAAGTATAGATTGTGGGTACTCGTTAGAATCTCCTCGTTAAGGCGGTTCTAACGAGTACCTACAATCTATATTTTGAGCAGAAATAAGAAAAATATCACAATTTTTCATCTCAAAATTTTCGTTTTTTCGGTGGTAAAATTAACAACGTATTTGTATAGGCGTGTTTTCGTGATGAGGGAAATCGGTACACCTGACCAAAAGCTTGTCCATTAGAATGTGTGCACTTTGTGCTTTTGAAACATGAACATAACAATCTATGGAAAGTGTATTAATTTTCTAGATACAAGAACAAACCTTTTAGAACAATCTAAGCATTCCTGATATCTGATTTTTCAATCACGGGGCAACAGATAAGTTCGGTAATTATCAATATTTCATAAACAATCTTCATTATATTTACTCATAATGCGAAACTGCCAAATTAAATCTACGCCCATAAAGAATTAACATGAAATATCAACGTAACGGCAAACAATTCGGTCACTGATAATTTACCTATTTACTGCGCACACATTTTCTTAAATAAAATCCCGTCTGTAAAACAATTTCTTCGGTAAACTCATTTTTATTTTCATAACCCGAAAAAATCATTTATTAACTAATAACGAAAACATTGGGATTGCAAAGATTTAATATACTGAGTAGTTGTTGACAAGTCTTGACAAAAACATCTATCCCAGATGTGCCTATGTTACACTATTTGCCGTTGGTTCATGTTTCGTCTGTTTTTGTGCGTCTGTGTCACTTTCTTGAGGTGACTTGAGACGGCTGCTTTCTTAGATTGTGGCCTTTCCTGAGTGACCTTTTCTTACTAGTTAGATTAAACATAGAATTGGAGGCAATTATCAGGAATCGATACAATTAACCCACAACTCCCATCAGAGACAACAAAGGGACAGAAACACAAACATCTAATGGAAATATCAATAGCGGAAAGTCAAAAGGACAGTTACTTTCACATACAATTGCCAATTGGCTATCCAATATAAAATAATATAAGCGGCACAAACACCCAAAGACAAACCATAACAAAAATAAACCGCGACAGAAGAACCGCATTGGAACGGTCAGCGAAACGAATAAAAATCAAAAATGAGTTCCTTTAAGAGCAATGAAAACATTCATAAGAAGGAAGATGGGTCATACTACGTAGTTTCGGCTAATAAAGCCTCATCAGTGACCCTGTAATGACCCGGCAAAGAAAGCCAGAGGAAACATACTGCAATTTTGCGAATTTCGAATAGGCAGTCGATACAAAGACTGATATAAATCAAAATGGGGTCCAAATAATTAAAAACCTGTCTAGAATATGAGTCTAAACCAATAATTTATTTCTGATTTCTCAGAATATCCACGCTGATCTCAAAGGACCAAAAGTAAAATATAAACTGCACTATGGTTGATGTACGGGGAGACGTTTTACGGCCGCCACACGGCACAACACCAGCTGCAGTGAAGGCAAATAAAAATAAAAAAATGAGTTCCTTTAAGAGCAATGAAAACATTCATAAGAAAGAAGATGGGTCATACTTCGTAGTTTCGGCTAATAAAGCCTCATCAGTGACCCTGTAATGACCCGGCAAAGAAAGCCAGAGGAAACATACTGCAATTTTGCGAATTTCGAATAGGCAGTCGATACAAAAACTGATATAAATCAAAATGGGGTCCAAATAATTAAAAACCTGTCTAGAATATGAGTCTAAACCAATAATTTATTTCTGATTTCTCAGAATATCCACGCTGATCTCAAAGGACCAAAAGTAAAATATAAACTGCACTATGGTTGATGTATTCCACTGTGGAACTTAAATAGATTTTACGTGGCCACAATCCTCGCCCTTACTTCTGTTGCGATTTAGATAAATAATTTGTTCCGTCCGCATGAAGGCCTCCTAACTCATCAGTGCAACATCTCCGAAAAGCTTGGGTTTCGCATTAGCTTATTTGGCCAACATGTTAGGTGTGACCCCAGAAACTTAACAAACTCATTTGCAATTACCCAGTCGTCTGAGACGTCCGATTCATATATTTTTTAAAGAAAATTTCCAGTCAGATTTTGGTTTCGAGGTAACTTCTGTATATTCAATCTTATTTGATATTCGAAGCACACAGAAAATTCTCGGAAAGCAATGTTGTGTAATATTTCTGCTCCCAATTACTATGATATTGACGTCACTAGAAGAATCAGTACACAATGAAACGTTTTGGCGATTAAGTGACGACCCGAATACTTCTAGTGCGTGCTGAATAACCAAACGTTCTTAGTAGAACTCTATTCATTTTCAACTGTATTTAACTTTTTATTGCGAATAAGAGGAGTTTGAAGTCAAGTGTTGCAGCGATCGAGCAATCGCTTGGTTGCGAGTGAATTTTAATGGCCGTATGTTATTATTTTTTCTTGAACTGACGGGAAAAATCTTATGATCTAACATTTTAATGCAACAAAATAATCTTCTCTAACAGGTAAATAAAAAATGTTTGTCCAAGTAAGTACGCTGATTTATTACTCGATAAATCTGACGCATCATAAGCTTTGAACTATATCCTGATGATGGTGAAATGATAATTCCTGCTAATCGAGGTAGTTGTCTGGCCGTTACTCAAAATAAACTGTCAAAATATCAGAGATTAGAGTTTATCACATGACGTCGTGTCTAAGAGTGTAATAACGCCGTTTAATATGTTCGATAATCCACTAGTGGATTAAATATGCAAATTAGCTAGATACGCCCCGTAACGTCACATGTACACGAGTGGTAATCAGGGGAACTAGCTCGAAAATGAGTCAATGGAAATTTATTCCCTCGACACATCCGGGAACCCTCGAGCTAGCTCCATCACCAGGAAACTTGTAAACGAAAGTAGGTTTCGAAGAGTTTTATCACCATTTTGTCCATTGTAAGCTATTTATAAAAAAACCGGCAATGCAGTGCCACATAGACATGATTTAACTTTGTACCCCGTTAGAATTTGCCATGGAAATTTGCAGCGCTGGAGTATGAATGAAAGGAAACATTTTATCCCGGACCTGAAAAATTGTCAATTTATGTCAACACGGAAATTTTGACCGACGATTTTTCATTTTCCGTCAAAAGTACGCCATTCACACATCCAGAAGCAACATCCCTAGTGATACGAAACATAGAAAGTTTGAAATAAGCAAAATATTTTGCCGAGATTACGTAACTTGCGACTTATGACGAAATTACTGTTCGAGCTTGTCTTCTCGACAAGGAGCTAGTCCATCAATTCATTTTCGAGCTTGTTCCCCAGATTACCACCCGTGGTGTACGACGTCCTTAACGACGTCGAATTTACTAACGGCGGAAAATTGACATTTTTGTAAACAGTCGTGAATAAAATGCGCTTTAAATAAAATTTGACAAATAGAATCTTGCATTCGTGCTCATGCATTATTGAATTGATTAAGCTCGTTGTGGAAAAGGGATAAAATGCTCGGCAAAGCCTAGCATGTTATCCTTTTTCCTCAACTTTTTATCCCTTTTCCTCAACTCGTTTAATAATTCAAAAATACATGAACACTCATGTAAGATCCGCTATTTCAACTTTGGATAAATCATTCCAGGGGAGTGTGTAAGATGCCTATTTTACATTTCAAGACCTAACCAAGCCATCTCCGAATTAGAGTCATCAGAATTATCTGCAACATCTCCCCGTTCATAATCGTATGTTATATGCCAGCCTTCCTTCGCTGCAATCCGCAGTTTCTATCAACGTATTGCGATGTCTCATTTTCCCCACATTATTCAACTGTTCTTCCATGTCCTCGTTTTTTCAAGCTTTGATTTAAGGGATCAGGTTCCTACATAAGGTCATTGTTGAATTCATATTGACGTATATTTCGCTTGTTTTAGCTCACCAGAGCCGAAGGCTCCGGGGGAGCTTACAGGATAGGCAGTTGTCCGTCGTCCGTCGTCTGATGTCGTCTGACGTCAACGCTTTCAAACGACATCTCCTCTGAAGCCACTGGGCCGATTCAGCCCAAATTCCATCTATAGCATCCTTGAGCTGGGTGATTGAAAGTTTATGTTTTTATTCAAAATCAGCTCATTGGTTTGGTTGCTATGGCAACCTAGAGTTATAATGGGGAAAATTGAAAAAAATGGCATTTACTGCCAAGCCTCTGCAGATATATTGACAAAACTTTCATAGAACTGTTCCTTAGGCAATCTACTATCTGCCATAGAATTTTAGGCCTACTGCTCATTTCTATTGGTTGCCATGGAAACTAAAATGATAAAAATAGAAAAATAATACTTCAAAAATCATCTCCTCAGAAACCGTATGCTCTACGAGGCTGAGAGTGTTTGGAAATATTCATCATATTTGCCTTTACAGGTTTTGTGTGTGTTTTTTTTATGAAATTCGGCTCCTTAGTTTGGCTGCTATGGCAACTCAGATTTTCCACAGATTGATAATGACGAAAATTGAAAAATGGCATTTGCTGATACTTTGACAAAAGTTTTATATAAATGATTCTTGAGTAAACGTCTCTCAGCCATATGCTTTTATGCCAACATGGGTGTCCCTAAGGTTGTGCCGGGGACATGCCCCCCACCCCCACCCACCACATCATAAAAGGCCAAATAACTCAAAACCATTCAGATCCCAACCTCAAAACCATATATATTCTTGTTCCTTATGATAAGACGCATTCCGTGACACTAACCTGGGGGTTCCCCGGGATGTGCCGGGGTCATGCCCCACCCCCTTCATTCCATAAAAGGTCCAATATTTGGAAACCTTACAGATCCCCACCCCTAAATCATACACATTCTTTTTCCTTATGAAAAGATACATTCACTGACACTAACTTGGGGGTCTCCTGGGGTGTGCCAGGGCCTTGCCTCACCCTTCCACTTCACAAAAGGCCATATATCTCAGAAACCATTCAGATCCCCACCCCCAAACCATATATATTCTTTTTCTTCATGATAAGATGCTGCATTCAGTGACATCAACTTGTAGGCCGACCCCCCGGATGCGCCTGGGTCGTGCCCCACTCCCTCCATTTCATAAAAAGGCCCAATAATTTGGAAACCTTACAGATCCCCACCCCTTATCCATATATATTCTTGTTCCTTACGAAGAGATGCATTAATTGACACTAATTCGGGGGTCTTTCTGGGTGTGCCGAGGCTTTGCCCCATTCCCTCGACTTCACAAAAGGCCATATATCTCAGAAACTATTCAAATCCCTGCCCCTAAACTTTATATATTCTTGTTTCTTGTGATAAGACACATTCAGTGACACTAACCTGGGGATCCTCTGGGATGTGCCTGGGTCGTGCCCCACACCTTCATTTCATGAAAGACCCAATATCTTGGAAACCTTACAGACCCCCACCTCTAAAACATACATATTGTCGTACTTTATGATAAGAAACATTCATTGTCACCAACCTGGAGGTCTCCCGGGTCCAGCCAGGGCCTTGCACCACCCCATCACTTCATACATACATCTCAGAAACTGCTCAGAGTCTCACCCCTAAACCATATATATTCACCTTCCTTATGATAAGACGCATTCAAATAACACTAGCTTTGGAGTCCTCCGGGGCGCCCGGGCCATGCCCCACTGCTTCACTTCATTAAAAGCCATATATCCCAGAAATCATTCAGAGCCCTACCCCAAAAATATGATATTATTAATCCTTATGATAAGACCCATTCAATCACACCAACCTGGGATCGCTTTGTGCAGGGGCAGTATGCCCCGCCCCTCCACTTTAAAAGGCCATATATTTCAGAAACCGGTCCAATCCCGTCCCCATAATCATATATATATGTATATATATGTTGTTGTTCCTTATTTATAGCACACCAACTTGGGGGGGGGGTCCACAGGGGCCATTCCTCTCCTCTCCACTTCATAGAAGAGCTTCCTATATCAGAAACCGTTCAGATTCCCACCCTTACACCATACTCTTGGTCCTTATGATAGGACACATTTAGGGATAATAATTTTTGGCTTTCCTGGGATCCACAGGGCATGCCCCAACCCCTCCACCGCTTAAGAGGCCTTATATCTCTGGCAAACAGATCCCCACTGCTACACCATATAAATTCTTGTTCCTTATGATACGACGCATTTAGTGATACCAACCAGGGCTCCATTGGGTCATGCCCTACATCCTCTACTTCGTAAAAGACCTAATGTTTAAGATACGGAGTCCAGATGGGTGCTCATTTGAATTACGGGGTTCATTTGGGAGACTTTATATTTGGTAGATTAAAATGATATCATGTTAAAATACATTACTGCCATTGGGCACCTGAGCTCTTTGGAGCATAGTGGCCCATTGGCCTCTTGTTTAATTTCTGTTACGCACTTTTGTACTCTATCTGTTTACTAAAAAATGTCTAGTGTTTTTTCATTAACACTTCTTACTTATGTCACCTTTTTAACTCATGAAACTTTTTTTTGAAACGTCAGAGAAAAGTGACACTTTTTGATCATACGACAAAACCATCGAATTTGCCGATTTTTAAGGAGATTCATCACGATAACAAGTCCGTGAAACGAAGACCCCCCTAACACCACTTTTTATTGAAAAAGTGGGGTTTACGATGGTATACATTATCTGCCTTGTTTTTGCTCAAAAACATAGATTGTAGGTACTCGTTAGAACTGCTTCATTGAGGCGGTTCTAACGAGCACCCACAATCTATGTTGAAAGTAGAAATAAGAAAGATGTTATCCTTGTCTACTAATATTTGTCATTTCTGACACCATGTTAGACACCATTATTTCACATGGACATGTTTTTCTATTGACTTGCCTCTATTTAGATAATTTTGTCAAACAATAGATGCAGCAATCTATCTATGAAGAAAAGATCATTTCCACGACGATATTAGTTTAACTCGAAATCGAAATCGAAAACGTCTATTTGGGTCCCGTAAAGCGATTTTTGTACTTATCGCGTATTCGAGCAGCGAAGGATCAGGCGAGCCTGCGCATCCGCACAGTCTCGCCAGAACCTCCTCTGCTCGCTCATACAGGCAGTGAGTCAAGAGGAACATTCAGACAGAAAGCCAGATCCCTTGCCCCTCTGAATGGCTGGGCGTGCGCAGTTAAAATTTGTCATGACGGAATGCTCGATGACATAAATTCGCTTGACGGGGCTCATTTAACAATTCATTTCCAGTAGAAAGGTGAAATACACTGCAATGTTCACAAAACAATATAATATGTAATTTCTGCTGAACCATTCTTGCCACAAAACTTCAGGACCCGTAGTGATTTGTCAAGCCTATTTTCTCAGAAAAGTTTCAGAGAGAGAAGAATTTCTGAGGGGCGGGTTACAGCTTTAGCTCCGCCTGAGCCGATGATTGTTTCTATCAAAGAATTATACATTACTCCTTAGATGTCATGCAATAGGGTATGTTTGTTTTTGTTTGTTTATTTGAGGTTTTACGTCCCCTTCAAAACTATTTAAGTCATTTTCATTTTGGAGACATTTTCTGCTTCCAACCTTGTGTGACTTTTTACCGACATTGAGATGAAATGACATCTCAATCCCTGCCACCCAATGAAACCAATAAGGTTTATATGCATGACTCGCACCACTGTGCCTGGACTGGCTTAGACCTTCTAAGCTGGTTACCAGTAATCATATTCGGTCGGTTTCAGCGTTGCGTGGAAGCATCATGCAGCCCAACCTTTTTCTCCAAGCCCCACTTGGCGGGGCCAGCAATTAGGTATGTGGATTAATATCAGACAAGGAAAATAACAGTTACATGGAATATTTTGCATATATTTTTTTAAAATCTACAAATACCCCCACAAGAAAAGAAAACAGATTTTTGATACAAAATATACATTGAGCGACATTTTCTTCATTTGCATACTTTATATGTGTACATACAGATTAACCCCTATCTTTGCAAATAGTGTAGATCCAGATCAAATGGCTTCTAAAAAGCCATCTGATCAGGATCTACACTGTTTGGCATTCAGTTTATGAATTTGTAGCAATAAATTACGTCAAGTAATTTGATTGGTTGATAGACAGACATGGGTGTGGCTTAAATGAATATTCAGCTAGATAAGGGTTAAAATAAAGTATTGAGAGAAAATTCGATTGACGGTCATTGCAAGTATTCATGTCGTTCCACGCCCTGAAAAGAACAATGGACGCGGACCTATGTCCTACATATTCTAACAAAATCGATTTTTTGCTGCGTGTTTTTATTTAAGATTATTGATCAACACATTCGGCGAAACATTGTAGAGTCTTAAGATTATCGCGAAGGTGTCCACCTCCAGAATTGTATACTTTTTTTTGCTTTTTGCTCTTATCACATAGACTTTATACAATTTTGATTTTTTTTTTTATTAAAAATAAATGATAAAAATGTCCTGTTCTGTCACTCAAACTATCGAAATGAAATGTTAACAAGTAAGTAGCCTATACTTTTTTGCAGCAAACGAAGCGACTAACGGAAGGGACGTTGAACAAAGCATTGGAGTGTCGACAGTGATAAGCATGAACTACGTTGTTTCAGTCAGCAGACCTTTACTTCAGACAATACAGATATGCGCTTTGGATCTGACATTGTTAAACTATTAAGCATACTAGACCATCCAATGCGACATTCGGCTTGAATCTGTGAGCATGGAGGATATTTGAATGGACAACACAATTATCCATCAGTTAGAACGTAACAGACGACAAGTCGACAAACCACACCGTCGTTGGGGGGGGGGGGGGGGGGGGGGGGCTTGTGAAAACAGCAAATAACGCGGAAAATTGAAATTGTAGAAATCTTCATCCGATGACACCTCTGCTCAGATAACCTGGAGACAGAGAAGTTTGCAGAGCGTCTCCTCTACAAATTTCTTGCTGAATGTGCTGATCAAAAATCTAAAAAAAAAAAAAAAAAAAAGCGGCAAAACGTTAAAATTGTCGTTATAATTGTACAAAGACAAAACTCACGTGTGTGATTTAATGACTAGAAGGGGTTGCACATAATTATATTAAGCAATGAATAGGTGTTGACCTCGGGCAGCAGATGCTGCGTCGCTCCTTTCGCAGTTTGCATCCTCCCGACGCAGCGCCCGCCAGCCGGTTCCAATTGTTATCGAATCTATATGCTAACTGATGTAATGATGTTAACTACGTTAAAGAAAGTGTCCTCAAGTGGAGGATACTGGCACTCGCTCTAATATTTTCTCGCCTGCAGCTATGAACGCATCGGCTAGAAGACGATATTTTCTTGCACACCAGACAGGGAAATCCGTGATTTTACCCTGGAATAGAAATTTATGTTCTGACCCTGGTGTTCCGACCCCAAATCGTAAATAATCGCGTGTTTGATAAATGCACTGGTTGATTATAACCTCATGCGCGGCGTCGTCATGCGTGACGTCACTAAAAATGGCGGACGTCGGTAACCGAAGTGACAGCAGCAATAAAAATTCGCAATAGAAATGGCAGGTATGCAAGAAAAAGAATCCTATATGGGTGTGAGGGGTGGATAGAAAAATCCATCCCTCGGGATCACTGTCCGGCATCACTCGGCAAGCCTCGTGATGCCGTACAGTGTCCCTCGGGACGGATTTTTCCATCCACCCCTCACACCCATATAAGATTCTTATAATCTTACCCAAACGTAATAGCCATAATTCTGCAATGGTAAATCTATGATCTTCTTGGCGGGATATGGTAGTCATGAATCTAAACTGAAGGTCTTAAGAAACTATTACACAGAGAATAACTTTAACACTTTTGTTTTAAGAACTCTATCTCAATATTTCGGCCAGAGGTCTTTTTCAAGAAAAAAACTTTCAATTAAGTACATTTCCCGTAATAAGGCACAATAACGTCACTGTAACACTGCTGGAATATAACTTTCTGTAGTATTGAAGCCCATGGGTCTTGTATTTGATAAGGTCTTGATCCCGATGCTCTTTCGCAGCTGCCTCTCAATCCTATCAGGTCTTTCAATACGCTGAAAGCCATATAACCCAGCCTATGACCTTTCCCGCGAAAGAGATAGCTGATAGGCTTGTCCTTCTTTAGCCGCACATCCCTTAGGTGTTCTGTCATCCTCTCCGGCAGTTCTCGCCAAGTCTCAACAACATACTCAGTCGCCTGACATCTGGTACGTGGTATCCTATATACAACATTCCAGGTCCGGCATGTAATGCCTTGGAGCCCGACTGAACGTAAGCTTGTTTGAAGTTTCATGGACTACGTCTCTTAACAGGAGCTCACAGCTCCCGCTATCCACGTTACAGCTAATACTCGCTGACTTCGATGCAGTATTTGTTTTGCCATGAACCAGCGTTTTCAGAGGTTTCTATCTCTTCTAAATGCAACTAGCAGCGACTCCTGAAACACTTTCCGCATTCTGTGCAAGACATCCATGTGCTTTCTTACAACACCATGAACGTTAGCTTATAGGTCGGAGTATGTTACTACCAGAGGCACCCACTTTGCAGTTGTATCCTTGGCATTGTACGGAAGCAGCTGCGATATCTCTAATGTGTAAACCTGTTTGTGCTGTGCCTCAGTTAATTTGACGCTATAATCTCGCTTACTTAATTGAACTTTCAAGACAGCTCAGTGCCCCTGGTAGTCCTTATTCTTCGTACATATAATTTTTATCCTGAGTCCAAGCTAACCCTTTCTTGGCATTTGATTGATGGCATGATGAGCTGTTCAGGTAGAGTTGTTTGTCCGTTTGCTTGATGTAGATGTCGGTGTATGTGGTCGCTTCCAACTTCACCAAGTGTCAATGAACTCTTATCTTATTACGGTCATATCGAAGCTCAGCATTGATGTTCTCATCGATGCTATTTGCAAAGATTGAAAACTCTTTAATGAAGCGTTTGAAGAACAGGAGTAACAAGTGCTTCCGGAAGGGCCTCATCCCACTTCGCATGTGGCTGTAAGCGAAATTCTTCCCAAGTCTAGAGTCGATGGTCAAACCCTCCATTTGTAGGTAGTTGCGGACAATGAAGCCAAACGAGTTATTATCAAGAACAGTCCTGATCATTTCGATAACATTTGCTGTATCGATGAGCGCACTTGATCTGCTTTCAAGAGCTTTTTTACAGAATTTAGTCCTTCCTAACTGTGCACTGATGGTAAGAGCTTTGCAACATCAAAACAGAACAACAAAATAGAAGTGAAGGCAATGGTCAGGAATCGGTAGAATTAACCCACAGCTCCCATCAGACAAACATGAAGTAAGCAGACCCCAATGGAAACTTCAGTTGAGGAAAGCCAAAAGGACAGTTACTTTCCCACAGAATGGCTAATCGGCCATCCAAAAACAAAACAATGTAAGCGACACACACGCTCAAAGACCAACCACGACAGGAAAAGTAACAAAAGTAAACCACGACAGAAGAACCGCCTTGGAGCGGTCAGTGCACCGAATTTCACTGGTGTGTGTGTGGGGGGGGGAGCTTAAATCGATTTTACGCGGCCGCAATCCTTGCTTTTACGTGATAGCGACGAAACAACGGTGAGGAATCGACAGCATGAAACCACTTAAATGCTGAAGCAAACGAAAACCATTAGTTAGACTCCAAACATATTTTTCTGTCAGAGGCTCTTTTATCTCTGTGAGCTTGAAGATGAAGTCAGATATATACCTTATGTATGAAGGCGACGTTACTATGAATTTGTTCAGCTCATATTATGCCACCACTGCAAGCCTCTCCGTCGGCGTTAAAATTCCACTAGCGAAGGTACGGTATCGTGTATTTGGCTTGTGAAGTTTCGGATTTCCTTTTAAGTTTCCCTTCTGTGCATATCATGGCACGCGGTATAGCTTGTGCAATTTGACATGAGACTGACCTCTATGCAAAGAATAAATTAGTCAATGTTATCGCCATATAGGTCGGTTTTCGTACTCTTTTCGTGAATTTTCGGCATCTCGTGACTGGCGACCCATTTACCGACCTCTATCGATTTCTTCGGAAAACGGCGTTGATAAATATATGCATTCAGTCGAGTGTGAAATTATGATAATAGAGATAACCAGTCTGATGTTAATTGTTCGAACTATACTGTTTAAGTTAACTTGTGCTTGCGATATCCCGTTGATATTGTTGATCAGTCGTTTCACTTTCTTCTGTATCTCGTCTATCAGATCATGATCTGACTCCTCATAGGAACAGCTGCTCTTCATTTCTTTCTGTATGGACTCGACAAAGTCGTCTTTGCTTACAACCACAATACCTGACCCTTTGTCTGCTGGTCATATAATACGTATAATAGTGTTCTTAGTTTGCTGTAACTCGTGAAAGTTCAGAATTTTTTTCCTTATATGTGTTAACGCCTTCATCAGCTCAGTGTACAAGTCCACGCGCTTGTCTCTCCCTGTGGTTGGGGTGAGCGTACTCGTCCTTTTAACCTGGAACTTGTCTACTTCCTTACTGGATGAATTAGTCTCATCTTCCTCCCCATATAAGAACTCCAAGCGCGTACGCCTCCTTCACTCCGAACGGCCAGCTAGGTGTTTCACCTTGTCCACCTTGTGCTTGCTCGGAATAAAATTAAGACCCTTTCCTAACAACGACACCTGTGCTTCTGTAACGTAAAAGGCAGAATTTCCTTCCTTCGAGATGTTCATCTCACTGCTGTTCTTCAGGCTAGCAACGACAACATACTTCACCAGCCCAATGTACAAGTTCAAGCTCTTTTCTCCCCCTGTGGGTGGGTTAAACGTACTCTTCTTTTTGACCTACAACTTATCTACTTCCTTACTGGATGAATCAGTCTCAACTTCCTCCCCATAGCAGAACTCTGCCAACCGCATGCGCCTCTCCCACACTGAACGGACAGCTAGGAGTTTCACATTGTTCGCTTTGTGCTTGCTCTGAATAAACTTAAGACCATTTCATAACAAAGGCACCTGTGCTTCTGTAAGTTTGTTACTCGACAGCTTAATTACTGACGTAGATATTGATGATGATCACTCAGGCTTATTGATGTTTTTCTTTTGCTCTATCATTTCAGTAGTTTCTTGCTGTCGAGTCCTCGTCGTTGTTTCAACCCTTCTGTTATTTGATTTTTGTGTTCTCGGAGATGTTGCCCTGATGAGTTAGGAGGCCTTCAAGCGGACTGACAAATTATTTGTCTAAATCGCGACAGAAGGGCGAGTAAAGCGGCCGCATAAAATCGATTTAAGCCCCCACCCCAGTGGAATTCGTTTCACTGACCGTTCCAAGGCGGTTTTCTGTCACGGTTTATTTTTGTTATGTGTTGTCTTTGAGGATGTGTATCGCTTGTATTTTGTTTTGAATAGCCAGTTGGCCATTTTGTGGGAAAGTAACTGTCCTTTTTGCTTCTCGGTATTGATGTTTCCATTAGGGTCAAGCTATTTCATGTTTGTGTTTCTATCCATTTGTCGTCTCTATTGAGAGCTTTGGGTTGATTGTATCGATTCCTGATCATTGCTTTCACTTCTATATTACTGGTATTTTTCTTTTTCATTTGATTCTATCCTTCGACCTGTTTCTTGCTTTCTGCCTGTTGCTCCCTTTATCAGTAAGCGTCCTGTAGATACATACAAAAACGCAATCTTAGCTGTTATGAAGGGCTGTTTGTAACCCATCACAGAGGTGATCCATTTATATGTTGGTGGAGGGGAGGAAGGAGGTTGTTAGAAATCATGAGTGAATGACAGACGATAAATTCGCTCGAACAGATTATATGCAGTGTAGTACGTTTTCTTATTAACCTCTATGTGCATTCAAAATATAAATCAAACACTTCCAATCATTGGAAGGTTGTATTTGTCTTCCGTTGGTCAATTTTGTCTGCATCTCCAAAGTACGAAAAGAAAAGGTGGACAAAAGAGAAAAAAAAAACTACAAAGCACCTTAATAGAAGTGAACGCAATGATCAGGAATTGATACAATTAAATAAAAATCAAAAATGAGTTCCTTTAAGAGCAATGAAAACATTCATAAGAACGAAGAACCCACGACTCCCATCAGGGACACCAAAGGGAAAGAAATACCTACGTGAAATAACTAGACCCTAATGGAAACATCAATAGTGGAAAGCCAAATGGACAGTTACTTTCCCACAAAATGAAAAATTGGCTAGTCAAAACAAACTAATATGAGCGAAAAACACAGACAAAGATAAACCTTAACAAAAATAAACCGCGACAGAAGAAACGCCTTGGAACGGTCAGTGAAACGAATTTCACTAGGGGGCTTAAAGTCGAATTTACCCATCTGCAATCCTCGCTCTTACTTCCGTCGCGATTTAGACAAATACTTTGTTCAGCCCGCATGAAGGCTTCCTAGCTCATTGGTGCAACATCTCCGATAACACAAAAATCAAACATCCACAGAGATACACTAACTATCGGGACTCGACAGCAAGAAACCACTGAAATGCTGTAGCAAAAGAAAACCAGACACCGAAGGGTCCAACCAGAGACAGAGCATCCTGCACCAACCGACATTACATAAAATTGAATTCTCCCTAATTCCCAGTAAGCCTTAACGCTGGAACCGACATAGAATCTGAGGCCAGACCCAGAGGCGTGGAATCAAAGAGGGCAGCAAAGTTGTCAATCGTGATTGAGTTAATCACCATGCATGCGGTCTGTCGAATTAATTTATATTGTACCCATTTTTTTTATATCGAAAAATGGTTAGCCATCGTGCACCATCTTATGGCGTTTATATTTCGCAATTAATTCGATTTGACAGAGTGTGTAGTCATGTAACTGACTTCAACACTCGTAATAAATTGTTGACGGCTTAACTTCTTAATCAGGGTTATCGGTACCATAAACTACGCAAAGCCTTTTTAAAATTTTAAAGACGTCATTCTGCTTTAATTTAAAAATTCAATATTGGACTTGCTAGAGTGTGTAGTCATGTAACGGACTTCAACACTCGTAATAAATTATTAACGGCTAAACTCCTTAATCAGGGTTATCGGTACCTTAAACTACGCAAAGCCTTTTCAAAATTTTATAGACGCCATTCTGATTTAATTTCAAAATTCAATATTGGACTTAAATCTCTTCTGCAACAAGGTCTATCGGAACCTGAATTTTATGGTGACTCAGTATATTTATTCAGAAAAATATATAACCGCAATGACTTCAGCACCCAATTTCGTAAAATCATTCTTCGATATAAAAAGATTGGGTACAATATGGATGTTATACGACAGACTGCATGCATGGTAGTTAACCCAATCACGGTTGGCAACTTTGCTTCACTCTTTAATTGCACGCCGGTCGGTCAGGCCTCAGATTCTATGACGGCTCCAACGTAAAGGCTTATTGAGAATTAGAGAGATCTAATTCAAGGGAATGTTGGTTGGTGCCTGATGCTCTGTCTCTGGTCGGGCCCATCGGAGTCTAACTCTTTGTTTTCTTTTGCTCCAGCATTTCAGTGGTTACTTGCTGTCGAGTCCTCACCGTTGTCTCACCTCTGTGGTTCTTTGATTTTTTGTGTTCACGGAGATGTTGCACTGATGAGTTAGGAGGCCTTCATGCGGACTGAACAAATTATTTGTCTAAATCGCGACGGAAGTAAGGGCGAGGATTGTGGCCACGTAAAATCGATTTAAGCCCTCCAGTGGAAGTCATTCCACTGACCGTTCCAAGGCGGTTCTTCTGTCGCGGTTTATTTATGGTGTTGTTTGTTACTTACTGTGTGTATCACTTGTGTCTTTTTATTTTGGATGGCCATATGGCCATTTTGTGGGAAAGTAACTGTCCTTATGGCCTTCCTTTGTTTAGGTTTCCATTATGGTCTGGTGGCTTAATGTTTGTGTTTCTTTCCCTTTGGTGTCTTTGATGGGTGGAGTAAGTTAATTGTATCGATTCCTGATCTTTGTTTTAATTCTACTTAAATCTCTCCTGCAACAAGGTCTATCGGAACCCGAATTTTATGGTGACTTAGTATACAAATAGAGAAAAATATATAACCGCAATGATTTCAGCACCCAATTTCGTAAAATCATTCTTCGATATAAAAAGACTGGGTACAACATACCGTGATACGACAGACTGCATGCGTTGTAGTTAACCCAATCACGGTTGACAACTTTGCTTCCCTCTTTAATTGCATGCCGGTGGGTCAGGCCTCAGGTTTTATGACGGTTCCAGTATAAAGGCTTATTGAGAATTAGAGATATCTAATTCAAGGTAATGTTGGCTAGTGCCTGATGCTCTATCTCTGGTCGGACCCATCGGAGTCTAACTGTTTGTTTTCTTTTGCTCCAGCATTTCAGTGTTTTCTTGCTGTTGAGTCCTCACCGTTGTTTCATCTCTGTGGCTGTTTGATTATTTGTGTTCACGGAGATGTTGCACTGATGAGTTAGGAGGCCTTCACGCGGACTGAAAAAAATTATTTGTCTAACTCGCGACGGAAGTAAGGGCAAGGATTGTGGCCACGTAAAAGCTATTTAAGCCCCCCCCCCCACCCCCCCACGGTGGAAACCGTTTCCACTGACCGTTCAAAGGCGGTTATTCTGTGGCGGTTTAGTTTTGTTATGGTTTGTCTTTAGGTGTTTGTGGTGCTTAAATTATTTTATTTTGGATGGCCATATGGCCATTTTGTGGAAAAGTA